>CM035414.1:80965102-80970102 GCA_020310875.1 Ceratopteris richardii
ATTGACTATTTCTCGTGAAATAGTCGCGAGATCATACATACTTGTGGCCTCTCGATCGCACTCCACTGGGTGACTCCGAGGCCTGGGGCCCAAAATGTCCCAGCATACATCATAGCTGGTTTGACTAGTGTGTCAAATAGCTACCCCTTTGTGTGGGGCTCTTGGAAGTGTGCCTGGTGACATCTCCGCTCTAACATGGCTAAAGTTGCATATCTGCGTGTGAGTTTGTCGGTGGTTGCTTGCCTCATGTTGAAGAGGCAAGGCAAGCTCATGAATGTGGCTCCTAGGTAGACATAGGAAGTGACCACCTCAATCTGTCCGTCGGAAGCTCTGAATCATGCTGCATTCCTCATCATGGGAGAGGTGTGGAAGATCATGACCTTGGTCTTGCCAAGGTTTATTGTCAAGCCCCTCTGCGTACAAAACTCATCCAAGGGATCCAAGTGGTGCTGTAATCCCTCATGTGACTCTGAATCAATACAATGTAATCCACATATAATAAAATGTGGATATGTGTACCTGTGAGGTCAACACCCTTTCCTCCAGCTTGGAGAATGTAGTCCTCAATCTTGTCGATATAGAGACCAAATATAGTGGTTGAGAGTGGCCAGCTTTGCTTAACACTGATGGTGCTAGCAATGGCCTCAGACAACCCTTCACGACACTTTACTCTCCCAGTCACCTGCTCATAGAGTGCATAGATGGCCCAAATCATCTCTGATGGTACTCCCAAGCTTTGGAGGCGTCGGAAGAGCCCCTCTCGTTGCACTGTATCAAAAGCTTTGCAGAAGTCCACAAAGCAGCAATATAATCTCTTCTTCCGCACCTTTGCCCCATGAATGAGGAAGCACAAAATGAAGATGTGATCAATATTGGAGAAAGCCTTCCGAAAACCTGCCTAGCCTTGTGCTCGTAGCCCCTCTGTCTCTGCATATGAGACAAAGTATGGCCCTGTATAGTTTGGCCATGGTGTGGCCAATTATGATGGTCCTGTAATTCCCTGGTCTAGGGTGTTTCCAAATTTGTGGATAGGAATAATGGTGTGCCTAGTCCACTCCTCTGGGAAGCCCTCCTCTATAGCCCGGTTGAAGACACGTGCAATCAACGGGGCTATAGTGGAGGCTGCGTACATGAGGTGTGCACTCTAGAATCCTATGTGGTGTGTTGAACGTCCATGTCTTAGTCATCCTATGGCCCCCTCAACCATCTTTGTTGTGAAGAGAGTAGAACTAGTAGGGCGAGGCTCAGGTGGCTTGGTAATGGGAGGCTACCTAGGTACCTCATATAATCTCTCAGCATAATCATGCCATGTATGTGGGTCCCCAATAGGTGTGGTCGGGCGTGGCTCTCGTAAGGTACGCCATGCTGCAACACTGTCCATACTCACAAAGAGGCGGTATAGCTCAAGCTCTTGTGCCTCCTCAAAGGCTCGCCTCTTTTGATGCAGGAGGGTCTTCATGTGTCTCTTGGCCTCTCTCTGTGTGATCTCTCCCAATGCACGCTGAGCTCGTAGTTGGCGGTAGAGATCTGTGCATTCCTCATCATACCAGCAATGTTGTGGCATAGTTCCGGGAGGAGGTGTGTGACCAGAGTGGATGGTGTGTGGGAAGGAGTTGATGTCTGATGTCGGAAGGACTGATGCTATCTGTGAGGTGAGTAGGGGTAGTGGAGTGTTAAGGATGAAGCAAGAGAAGATCCTTCTCGTCTTGAGCTGCATATATGTGAGCTAGCTCGTGTGTGAAGTGGATGGTGGTGTGTGGGATGCGTGTTGCAGGTATGTGTGTAGGGATGTCTCCCTAGAGAGAGAGAGCGAGGTATGTGTGGTCGGCCCCAATGGGTATGGGTGGGATGGTGAATGAGGTAAGTAGGTGGATGGCCTCCCTGGATCCCATGACGTAATCTACTGTACCTCCCCGCCATTTATGACGGAGTGTGGTATGCATGTTGTAATCTACTTCCCCTGCCATCTGTGATTGAGTCTGGTATGCATGTCAATCTTCCTGAGGTAGGCCATTGAGCCATCCCGTTATAAATAACGAGATTATGTTGAGAGCCTAGTCTGAGTAGATGAGCGCCATAGCGAGTGTGTGTAGAGTTGGCTGAAGCTCGAGCTGTAGACTCATCCTGCATAGTAGGTAGTATCTGCGGGTCCTCCGGGTCAAATATCTCACATTGATCATTGCCCGTCTTGGCATTGAAGTCTCTCATAAGGAAGACTTCCCCTAGTGGAGAGTACTCTGTAATCTCCTCTGACAGGCAGGTGGATGGTGAATCCTCCTCTCGATCTATCATAGCGAACCGCGAGCTAGAAGGAGCAAAGGAGCATAACGTTATGTAGATGATCCGCTCTTGTGAGAGCTTGAGCTGGATCCGAAGATATTTGGCTTGTGAATCACCTGCAACTATTCGTACCCTGTAATGAAGTCCATCTCTGAAGAGTATGGCTACTCCTTCCGAACCTCTGGTGGTATGCTGACATGTACACTCTTCGTATGTGGACTCCCACTGGAAACCTTGAACTCAATGTAGGCTCCGGTCTGGGCTCTCATGTGTCTCTTTCAGTATAATGATGTCTGTGCCTCTACACACCTCTTCCAACCTCTTTGGGTGTGTCCATAGATCTCCATTGCAGTTTCAAACTGTAAGGTGTATTATCTCCTTGAGTGTCTCACAGGCCGTGAATCCCTACGGGATGGCCTTGCCATCAATGATGACATGACCATCTCTGTGTGTGTGTGTGTGTGAGAGAGAAAGAAAGAGAGAGAGAGAGAGAGAGAGAGAGAGAGAGAGAGAGAGAGAGAGAGAGAGAGAGAGAGAGAGAGAGAGAGAGAGAGAGAGAGAGAGAGAGAGAGAGAGAGAGAGAGAGAGAGAGAAGAGAGAGAGAGAGAGAGAATGTGTGGGTGAGGGTGTGTGAGTAAATGTGAGTGTAGTGTATGATGTGGCGAAGGGAATGTGGAAGTGAGTGTGAGAGTGAAATCAGGGAATGTGTGCTGATGTGTGTATGTATGAATGAGGGTGAAGTTGAGTCTGTGGGTGAGGGAGTGGGAGTGAGTATGTGTATGGCCAGGGTTGTGAACATAATGCAAGGGCTCTAATTACTGGATAAGAACATGAACAAGCTACCCAAAGTCAAAATGACTCCTGAATTCAATGCTGGCTGGCAGTCACACCTGGGGTGCTAGTAGCTACAGTAGGGTTCTGACTCCTAGGGTTTTAGCAATCATTTTGCTAGGATCTTGATCATGGAGATCATTGTGGGTTTGATTAGACTCACAAAGCTTTAGTTTTTTCTTTTTCCAATACGTCTTCATAGCAAAAGTGTTAATGAGCTTTTTATGTTAGCCCATATCTATTTTTAGATAAGTAAAATAAAACTCATGGGCAACCCTGATAACACAATTTGACTTCAAGAGACTGAGCGATCTTGGAGTTCACCTTAATATCTACAAGGGGACTTTTCAGCTTCTTCAAGATGGATTGGAGATGGATTCTCTGCCTCAGCCTCAGCCTCAGCCTTAGTCTGAGCTTTTCAGCATTAGTTTTGTCTACTATTTGTGAAGTGTTTCAGCACGCAATTGCAGCCACCCTTGGTGGAATTATTTCAGCTTTCAATCTCTATTTTGGAGGGTCTTCAGCTTGAGCTTCAGGCCTATTTTTGGCAACTTATATTCAACTCATATTCTGCTTTTGTATTTAATGGCTCATCTCTTGGTATTGAGTCTATATGATTTAAAATACTGTATATGAGCTGACTTTTATGCAATTATTTCGCTCAACATATTCTCCATTGCGTGGCCTTTTCTCTCGTGTATTCTAAGATCTTGGGTGATTTGGGTTTGGGCAAACAAAGAATGGGGCTTGCAATGATCTTCAGTTATTTTGCACATTTTTATTTCATTGGGTTCAAAAATAGGTCAGATGAATGTGCATATTTTGATTTGCTTAATCAAAGATATGTATACACAAATATCCATGTATTTTTTGTCAAATTTGCTCAGAAATTTGAGAGAGATCCTATGTGGGGGTTGAATTTGGGTAGAGAGCACGACAATTAACAGATATACGCACCAATGAACAAACTTTGGAATCTGAAATGAAGATGTGTATTTGGGTCAGTCCCAGGTCTTGCTTAGGATTATTATTTTGTATAAAACTTCTTTCCCTGTACTTTGATATGCATTTTTGCTCTTAATTATAGAAAATGCTGTTACGGACATTGGAGAATATAAAAAATGAAAGGACTTTTAACAGATAATGAAACAAATGCTGATTGTAGTTAGGGGGCAGGCTTTCTCCTCTTTTCTTTTAGAACAAAAGAAAGTCTCTGTTATTCGTAATTTTTTATTATCATGCTAGATGTGTTGCAATCAAGGCTAAATGATGGAGGGTTTGTTAAAAAGTTTTAAGGTTCTAGGCTTTAGTTTTCACTTTACTATGCTATGCAGTTGAACTTTTTGTAAATTTATTTTGAATGACATATGTATCGTTCTTTCTGCTCCAGGTCAGATTTACAGAGCCAGTTGTTATTTGTGCGTGTGAAATCTTGGAGCTGCATACAACATCCATTTGCCAAACACTGTCTCTTTCTGGGTACAAGCCTCCATCCTTTGCATCTTTCGATAAATCTGCATGAATGAGATTTAATGCTCCTGGGCGACAAGAAAGTGAACAAAAGTGAAGTTTGCCTTGTTTCTCTTTTCCACATAGAAATGATGTTTCGTAAGACAAGGGCAATTTTCTTTCCCATATGGAAATGGTGTTCTTGGAAAAAGAAAAAAAAAAAGGAAATATATATTCTTGTTCCATAAGTACAAAGACTGCAGAAAAATAACGAGTGGACAGTCTCTAACTTAATGCTGGGGTGGGTGCACACAAGATTCTATAGTTTGTAAAAAGGTGTAAAGCATGATCACAGCCTAAAATGGAATAGCAACTCTTTAGTCATGTGTATAGAGGGGAACCCACACTTTAAACCAGAATCTTAGAATATCAAAGGCTTA
>CM035414.1:80980102-80992602 GCA_020310875.1 Ceratopteris richardii
TGAGGTTGGGGAATCTATTTCCTCAAGACTGTCAGAGAGATATGCATCCACATGGTATGATTGGATTTCGTTGCATCATTTGCTCATTATTTTTGTTTGATTGCTAGTGCATTCATGGATTTCATTCTTATTTTGCATTCTTTTCACGTATGAGACGACACTTTGGCCTTTGTTTTTGGTATACTGAGGATGCATTATACCAAAGGGACTAGTGGGTAACCACTAGCAGGTGGGCTAAGGACAGTTATATGATACAAAAACATGTGTTGATTGTACTCTGTGTTAGGACATCTTAAGGGATGGAGGGCTAGCAAGAGAACAATAGTGCTATTGGATTATTTGATAATTCATGCAAAATGATTGGCACCCTTAGGGTGAGCCATATATATGGCATGACCATTAGAGATAGTGCTTGACAATTGACACCTTCATTCTATTGGTTAAGATGTTGAAATAGCAAGCATGGTTCTAGCCCACACGTGGTGGGCATAGGAGTTCATCAATATTTTTTGACACTAGAGAAGCATGTGACCTATTATAGTGAGCCATGAGCTTTTAGTTTAATAGATGCCTTGAGGCCACACATATATGTAAATCTATTATCTAGCTATCGTAGAGGTTTGAAAATTGGTTGATAGATAATCCTATGTCGGTATGATCATAGTAAAAAAAATCGTGAGATTTTTATTAAATAAAAATTGTAAAATTGCTATCGCGACTTAAAACGTTATGGGCGATTTTTATCCATTTTTTATTTATTTATTTATTATTATTAATTTTTAAGGTTTTGATAAATGTGCAACAAAAATCAAATAGTTTGGATAACTATGAGATATCTTATCAGTGCACTTGCACTTTCCTATGGTTAAAAATATTCATGTCCTATAGTACGTAAGTCATTTATATGCACTTGCATGTTTAAGGAACCTCCAAGAACATCATAGTAAGTTGATTCAATATCTATATACGGAAGAGGATGTTTATGATGTCCACATCTAAACCGGCATGTGGAAATTTTATATTCATCAATGATTTTTAATTGAGAGCCTACGAATAAAACAATTCTATGAGTACGTATTGATGAAGAATGGCATAAATCACAATCCCTATGTGTAAAAGTCAACAGAAATTTCAAAACATTCTTCACTTGAATGGAATGTTTTACAATGATGAGTTAAAGGATGTAATGGAGTGGGTATACAAGGTTTTAGAGTAGGTATTTTATGTGTTTTTAGCACTAAAATGTATGTATGAGTTGAATAGGTATTGTGCATGCCTTAAATACAAGAAAAAATAAAAATCTCTCTTGATAAATAAAAGCCTCGATTAAAAAAAAAAACCCTCTACCATTTAAACGATCTAAATCTCGATCTAAATCTATGATTTAAATCTCTACTTTGTACTATGGGCATGGTCTCCATTGGCAGGTACGCCGAGGTGGACTCATGAGTTATCTTACACAAGGTGTTACCTGAGGGTGATGGCTACCCTTCGATTTACGAGATATTCTCTTTTGGTTCCATAGAGATCTCAACTATGTGCATCTTTCTTTTGAAGGGGACTTCTCTATGATTGCCATCTTTGGGATTAGGCACTTAATCCATGACAATCTTATGATCGGAGGGTTGATAGTCATGGGCTGCGGGTACCTATGTGACTGGTCATGTTGAGAGAAAGATGGTAGGAAGATGTTCCAGTATTATTGGAATGCTTCCTAGATAGGGCAAGATAGGCACATACTAGGATGGGGATATGTTGGTAGTGCCCCATCACTACTTGATGCACCTTGACCCTAATAGGATGGTCTCCTTCAGTATAGGATGGGGGGCCTTCTATATGAAGTATCTATTGGTATGTGCATGATGCCTGGCAAGCATGGGCTAGGCACATGGTACATGTATATATTCGAGATACCTCGTATGTGGTATCCATAGAGATGCATGTATTTCCATCCGAGTATAGATTGAGCACGTGGTACAATCATAGGATGGAGACCTCAATCTTAAGGTATCTATGCTTGTGGTGCCTAAGCACACAACACTTGCATGTACGTTGTGTCTTGTTAAGAATCCTGATAATGGAGAGCTGGTACCACAATCCCCACTATGAACTCTATCATGAGACGGTTTTTTGGACCCCGTATGGGTCAGGACTCCATTGCAGCTGCCACGAGAAGAGTCCAATTATGGTGAGGGTCCTAGTCATTAGTTCCACCATTAGAAGCATTGGGCTTTGCTCACCTTCTTGTGGAATTTTTATGTTAATTGTCATCTTCATATAGTAAGACATGAACCTTGATCTCCCCTAACTCAGCCCGCTCACATCCTCACTATTGAATGAAGTTAGCTATCTCATCAATGTAAATCCCAAAAAGAGTGGGTGAGAGAGGCCACCCTTGTTTCACACCAATGGTGCTATGAATGGGATTGGAACGACCTTGGGGGCATTTTGACTTTGCCTGACACTGGCTCATACAATGTATAGATTACCCAAATCATCTCCCCTGTCACCCCAAGATCTAAGTCGCATGAAGAGTTGCTCTCTACGAATTGTATCAAAAGCTTTGTAGAAATCCACAAAGTAGTAGTGTAGCCTCCTGTTCTTTACTCGTGTCATGTCAATCAAGCACCTCATAGTGAAGATGTGTTTAAGGGTAAAAAAGGATCATCTAAATCCCGCCTATCTTGGTGCATGAATTCCTTACTCCTTAGCGAGCAGGCTCAATCTCTCCTCTAAAATCGCCCTAGAAAGCTTCGCCATTGTGGAGCCAATCATGATTGTCCTAGAACTGGGTCAAACATCTCCAAATATTGTGGATGGGCATGATAGTATGCTCAGTCCAAGAATTCGTAAACTCTTCAACCAGATCATAGTTGAAGGGGTGGGCGATGAGTGGCGCAAGGATCTCTCTCCCATAAATAAGATGCTAAGCCTGTTACCCGAAGTGATCTCTAGATCTTCCATGCTGCATATGTAAAATAGCTCTACTAACCATCTTGAGTGTAAAGAAAGGGGAGGTAGTCGGATGTAGTCCTTGCGGGGTAAGGGATCGGTGGCTACTCTAGTATGTGATAAAGATTCTCAACATATCTCTTCCATATTACTCGATCATGGATGGGGGTAGGCATCCTCCTCTCGCGTATGCATTGCCATGCAACTTTACTGTCCCATTGTTGCTCCTCCCTTTCCTGCGTTTTACGGCGAGTAAGAGTATGCATGGGGGGTGTGCCTATCTATATGTGATCTCTTCAAGAGCCTCTAATACCCCGAGACATCGACATAGCTCGCGACACTCCTCATCGTACCAACTTTTTTGAGGAGTAGGCTCTTTGCATGGTGGATGTGTATATGCGCAATAGAGAAAGCTCGGTATGTTTGAATCATGAAGGATTATAGTAATCTATGAAGTGAGGATGTCGAGAGGAGCATGTGGGTCAAGTGAAAGAAAATGCGAATCGAGATGATGTGTGTAAATATGTGACAACTCATGGGTAAAATGGACTCAGGTGCGCTGAATGCATAGTTGGTAATCGTACTCGTACAGATATATCCGTATGTACTTGCATATTCATACGTATCCATATGTACCGTACGATTTTGTACGATTTTTTTTCAAAAAAACTCTCAAAACGATATTGATCAGATGGAGGATGGGATGACGAGTGATCATTGTTCATCATGATCCATGCGACATTTTGATTAAGGTAGACTCCCACCAGAATCCTGATTTGTGAGGAAGACCTCTCTCTGGGCTTTCGTGGGTCTGTGTGATACAGATGAAGTCATGTGCCTCTAAGATCTTCGGAAGCCATCTCTATCTTAGTTTTGGTAATCTCATTCGGCATAACGTGAATTTCATGCGGGGAAGTAGCAAAGGGCTTAGGGCTATGTAGACCCATCTCTCTCATGCGGTCTCTATCCGAACCCACATATATCACGCCTCCTCATCTCTGCTCATGATTTGGATGTGTCTCTGAATACTCTATTTGGAGAAAACTGCAAACCCCTCATTCCACGTGAGGTACTTTGTCTCATAGTGGTCCTGAAGGCAGATTCTTACCGGAATCCCGAGATGTGAGGAAGACCTATCTCTTGGCTCTCATGGGTCTCTGTGATATAGATGAAGTCATGTGCCTCTAAGATCTTCTAAAGACGATTCAGTCATATCCAGTGTGCGCCATTACAGTTCCAAAGTGCTCCTCTGAGTAATATATCCTATAGTCCCAATGTCGTGGGCCTATTTAATAGGGCATCCATCCACGAATCCTTACCCTCATCCATAAATAGTGTCCTCTTCATGAGTTCTTTGAGTATGGATCGCTTTTTGAAGGAAGCAATCCTCATCTGTGCTGAGCTCATCTGAAGAATCAGAGTTCGTGTTTTGGTGGTGCCTCTACTGGCTCTCCATGCATGGGGGAAAGACATGTCATGGTATCCAAGTTAACGACATAAATCTGATGCATACACTTTAGCTGATGTACCTTTTGGAAGGCCTATGATCCTAACATGGAGATGATGAAGCTGTCTAAGCCTCACTTCATCAAGTGTGTCTTGTACTCTGAGGTGTTCAATCTTCATGACATCTTCTTGAACCTCTTTTTGATACTTTTGCATACCACATCTACCCACCCACTTGTTTTGGGTGGAATCTGCTTCGGATTTGATATGTTCTTGTATGTTTGTACTCCACTCTTTTTTTATTTCCACTTTGAGGTTATTTACCTTTGCAATTTCACTCTCTTATTTGGAAATCTTCAAGTGGACTATTTCTTCAAGCCTATCCTGCGAAGGGATTGATTGAGCTTTGTGAGTCCCTGTGGGGCGCTCTTGTTCTCCTTTGGAATGAGGACAATGATGGAGGGACGTTTTTGTGTCGACTATAAGAATCTCTATAAAGTGACCATATTTGCTATCGAGGATGGATGACCTCATAGATTAACTCTCAGGTGCTAGTTATTTCACCAAGATCGATCTAAGGTCACAGATATTATCAGATATGGGTACATCTTGATGATGCCAGGTTTATTTGAGAGCACCTGTTTCATGAAAATCCTTTTCAAGAGAAAGTTCATTTCAGTTTGAAATATCTTTTAGAGAAGAAAACATTTTCTGAAGATGATATCAAGAGGGTTTATTAGAGGAATGTTCTTTTGCAAAATCAATGAATACACTGCATCTTCTTAATGAAGATCTCTTCTTGCTGAGCATGTTGATAAATGATTGGCATCCAACAAGCTGGCTTCTTGGGGTTCAAGTTTTTAAGACTGAGATTTGTAAGTGCTTTAGCCTTTTTCAGATAGTAATATCTTTCGAGGCTAAACGATCATAGCCTTTTATGGATGGTATCATCTCTATTCCATAGAACGCACATCAAAATGAGTACTATTACTTGATTGAAACAGTATGGTAGAACTAATATTGGGTCGTTATATTTTCTCTCCAACTTCAAAATGAAACACTAATCAATTGTGCCTTCTTTTTATATATTTATTTTTTCCCTTTTTATGTCAGCATTGTCTGATGAAAGTGTGTCCAGAGGTACTCTCTGTCTAATGTACCTTTTCCTGATGTCCTTCAAAAGTTTCAGTTATTGTAATGTTTTTTTTTTAATATTATTTTTATTTTTATAAATGATATACATTGACTTGGTATGAATGCAGTGCCAGTTTTCCCCAATCTTTTGCACTTGAAGTCTTTGTACGAGTAGGTGGAGAAGCTCGTTTCAAGAGAATTTGTCCAGCTTTTCTATATTCACCGTCAGCATCCAGTGTACTTGAAGTTCAGGTTAACTTCCTATGCAGGCTCTTGTTGAATTTTACAGCTCTCTCTCTCTCTCTCTCTCTCTCTCTCTCTCTCTCTCTCCCCCCCCCAAAAAAAAAGAGAAAAAAAAAAAAAAAAGAAAAAAACCACCAAACCCCCCCCTCCCATAAAGAAAAAACCACCAAATCCAAAATAGAAGGGAAAAGAAAAAGTGCGTATGCATAGTACAATAAAATCGTCGATTTTTATATAAAAATCGCAATAAAAATCGTTGGAACGTTTTTTACGATTTTTTCAGAGATTTTTTGGATTTTTTCAGAGATTTTTTGGATTTTTTTCAGAGATTTTTTTCAAGAGCACTCAGCATGATCAGCCCCGTGCAAGTTGCTTTCCAATTCAGCCTTCTCTATTTTCCCTTTGCTTCAACCTTCCCTTTGCATTGGTACATACATTTATGTTTCAAAATATAAAAATCTCTCACAGTGAATAAAAACCCCGATTTTTATTTTCGAATTTAAAAACCTCTATGATTTAAACGATTTAAACCTCGATTTAAACCTCGTTTTTAAACCTCTTCTTGTACTATGTGCGTATGCGTATGTAAGTAGTAAGTAGTTCTATTTGTTTCTCAATGGCTTTCAACTGTGCAGGCAGCTGTAACTGACCATCTTGTCATTCGGGGTAGTTACCGTGCACTTTCACTTGTTGTTTATGGAAACTCCGTGAAGGAATTGGGGCAGTTCAATTTCGATCATGAAATTGATAATACTTTGTCAGATGCAATCATACCACCTGAAGCAGTTTTCCAGCCTGAGGACCTTCCAGAAGCATTGCAGGATGATTTAGTCTGTCAAAGCAAAGTAGTGACACCGCTAAGGAATCTACGTCTTATCCACGAAGATGTGGAGATCTCAGAAGCAATTCATCAGCTCCTCAGCATGTCCTTCCAGTTGACAAGATTGGATGCAACATGTGTTATGACTGGGAAGGTGTTTGAGATTGTTCTTGCAGCAGCATCAGCTGTGCTATCTGAGCATGGCATTGAGAGCGAGTTACCTCAGATGATATCTTCATCGAAGACACATTATGAGGACAAAAGAGTGCAAAACAACAATATACTGCAAGCCAGGGATGAAATGCAACTCATTTATAATCAGTGGCAATACAAATTTGCTAGCGAGAAACAAGCACCATCTCCTCTGGTTGACATTTCAGACTTATTGAAGGGTATATTTGAATGGATAAAGAGTAGTTTCGAGCTTCCTTTGAAGGCAGAATCTGATATATCTGTGGTATGATGGATTTCTTGTGATAGAGGACTATTTCCAGGCTTTGTACATTTTTGTATGGTAAATTGATTTCTGCTCCATGTACAGGAAGAATTTCTCTTTGCAGGTCTTGCTGCAGTACTTCTTATATGCACAGATACTCGATTGTGTTTTCAGCTTGTAATGGTTGAAGGTTTAGACCTGCTGTTGGGGGTCTTGCAGTGTGTATCTGCTGAGTCTTCTGCAATGGCTCTTTTGATTCTAGGTGCATTGAAATGTGCCTGTCAGCATGCTTTTGCATGTGAAGCTTTGTTAGGCTGGTGGCCTGCAAGTCCATCTTCCACAGATTCAAAGCATACTTCGAGCTTTGGGTACAGCACATTGTTAAAGACCTTGTTAAAGACAAAGCGACGGAATGTATCTGAGTTGGCATGTCAAGTCCTCCACCATCTTCATGCCTATCAGCTTGCTTCAGAGTTTGAGGTATACATCCTGGTCAATAAAGCTGAGGTTCTCTACATTGGCCTGATTTCATGCTATTTAGTGATGTTTACTGATGAGCTAGTTTCTCTTTTGTCTGATCATTTTCCTGACCTTGAAATTGCTTTCTTCTTTTACGACACCCTTTGCCTCACATATTCTATGCTTGTACAGAATGAAGTGGAAACCTTACTCGAAAATCCATGTGGGGTCAAACAACCGGAACTGACAAACCAAACCCTGAAAAAACTCAGCCTCTATTTGAATAAACTTGTGGTGCTCTCCCTTATCTTGCTCCTGATTTCTGATGGATCAGTAGTTTGTTTTTATTGTTCTGAAGTTTTACATGTGTAATTTGTTGGCTGCTAGAAATCACTCAATGCCCAAGAGCTTCCACATGAGTGGTCCCCTGCTCAGGCAGCATGTCAGTTTATTGCAGATGGAGATGATAATGCCTTTCCATCTCCTCCAATGGCAGTTTTTAATTGGATTTCTGCCTCCAAGTTCTCACTGACAACAAAAGACCTTAACAAACAGATTTTATTAGTTTTACAGGCATGTTTTTTTTGCAAGTATGTTCTTGTGTGTGCTTTTTTGTGAATAAAGCTCCTAACTAATGTCGAATTTTCCTGTAGGAAAGAAGATTCCTTTCTGTTCTTTCAGCATTGCTTTCTGGCCCATTACTGAGAGAACTGGAGAGAAATTCTAGTGACTCATTTTTAGAGTTCATTGCTTCTGTCGAGGCTATTATCTTGTTGTTGATTAATTCACGGTCAGGTTTGTTCTCTTTTAGCAGAATCTGTTTCCTCCTGATATTAACTTTCTCCACACAATCAATTTTATCGGATTTTTCTTTAGGTCTACTCTTTCTTGCCTCTGATCCTGATGATGCAACTGTTCTCATCACTGCCCTCATGGGAACTAAGAGATTTGAAGAAAGAGGTTTTATTGACTATAGAAATGCAAACTTATTATTATCTGATGGCTTGGTCTGCCAACCACAGGATGTTGGACACATGCTTCTGACTAATCTCTCTGTGGTGAGCATATCTGGATACATACATATAAATTATAATGAACAAGTAAATGAATAAATAAGCAAATAGACATATATAATTCCTTTTCAAGATAGTTTTTGATATTTGCTTGTGATGCTAGAATGATGGAAAGAAATGCTATGATTTGTCCCAATGAAAACTTTTGGAATGCTACCACTTTCATTAAGAAGGGTTTTATTCAAATTGTCATCTAAAGCATGTTTTTTGGCTAGGATATCTATGTTCAAGTAAGTTTCATATGAACCTGTGTTGACAAGTTTCTGTATTTACAAACAGATTTCTGTACTTGATCGCTTGCTTGGGACAACGAGAGACTCAGAAAGTTTCTTGTGGTTGCTATGGGAGCTCTCAGTTTTCTCCAGGTGTCCTGACTCTAGGGAATTTGAATCATTGCAGAATTTTTCACATGAGTTATGTACAATTGCATATCTATGATTTTGTTTGTAATAGACACAATATATATGCAGGACAGAGGCTGGGAAACAGGCACTTTCTTGTATCACATATTTCCCTGAGGTGAGTCACATAGCTGGTACTAGGTTCCAAAGTCCAAGATACAATTACTTTATTATTCTAGACATGTACATACATCAAAGTCAGTGGTATGAGCCATTTGTATTGTTGAAAAACTGGTTCTTGGGCTTGAATATATGCAAAATCACCTTGAGGCTATATAACCCACCATGACGATGATGCCTATCGGATTTTGATCGGATTGGAATGCTCATTTTATTTTTTATTTGGAAATTTTAAAATGCTGTACTCTTGAAGGGGGAGACACTTTTTATCATATGCTCTTCCACAAGCAGTATAGAGGATTTGTATTTCTTAACTTTTTTGGGAACCTGTCAGTAAGAAATAATAGCACAGTGGAATAGACCAATAGACAGAGAAGAGAAAAATGCAGACTAAGGAGGAAATCCAGACCAAGAGATAGATCAAATTCTCAAATTGCCAAGAGGAATGCAGTTACAAAGATGGCGTTGTCAACCCATGCGCTCCCAATATGGAGCTAAGATGACGACCTAGATAGACTGTAGATGAAAGGCTTACTAGTGTGCAACGCTGTCTGAAGCGTCGCATAGGCCATGCTCATATAGCTTTTACAATGGTAATCATTATAGAAACATAATCGGGAGAGGTAAAATAGTTGGAAAATATATTTTGGATAATATCCCCACGATGACAAGTCCTATGGTCTGTGCCTTGCGAGCCAGGGGGTCATCCCCTGGAACCCTGTAGAAGGGGGCAAGCTCTCCCCTCTTTGGGGAAACCTCATGGTGCTACAAGGCCTTTATTTTCACCCTGAATGAAAACCCAATTGTCTGGAAGTTTATGCCCTACCTAGCCTCATGGCTGGGCTCACAAAGATTATCTATTACCATTAACGGTCATACATAGACCTCATCTAACTTGGAAGTTAGGGTTCAACAAATGTCTAGGCTCGCAAGATGGCTTCTCCTCGTAATGGGGTCCTTACAACTTAGAGCAGCATGGATCATTTGTGTTTACTTGAGGGTGGAGTATTAATAAATCTAACAGTGTCCGTTCTTGAATAAGTTTGGAGGGGTATATCCTTAGTATATCTAATAGTGTCCATTCTTGAATAAGTTTAGAGGGGTATATCCTTGATGAGCACAATAAAGAGGAAGCTAAGTAGCCTTAAAAAATGGTGGAGATAGTACATGGGTGCTGAGCTTCGATCAAGAGGCATACTGTGAGCTGCTATATCCAAGCAGGCTAAATTGCTGATAGATAAGGCCCATGTACACTATTTTGCAGGTCTCATTCTTTACATCAGTTTTCTGATTCTGCTCCTCTTAGGTCTTCTTAGATTACTGCTGATCATAATCTATGCATTTTGAAGGGTGATGATCCTTGTATTTATCAATTAATGAAGAAACACACACACACACACACCCCAACCAAAAAAAAGAAAAAAAGAAAAAAATGATCCCCTTTCTGCCCGAGAGAAAAAGTTGCCAATGTGTGTTATTAAAACCAAAAGAGGACAGCATAAAATTTACTCAACATTGAACGATATAAACTGTTGGGTGTAAATCTAATAAACCTTTGATATAGTTTGCAAATAGTTGAACAATGGCACATATCTGTGTGCATACACACACATGCACATGCCACATAGGCACATCAATAGGCAAAGTTTTGACGATGTAATTTGTATGTTTTGTTCATAAGGTATTTATGCTGCTCTTGGAATCATTGCAACTGGATTCTCACTCACTGACGACTGACATAAGAGGTCCTCATCTGTTAATTTCAGTTGAGCCCTTTGAATTTTTCTTTATTTTGTTTTACTTCGCGTATTTTCTGGTCACCAGTTCTTTTTTAATCTGGCTCACCCTTATCAATATATTTATTTATTTTCATGTAGAGATACGCGCTTTGAACAGGGCCTTTATACATTCTACAGCAGAAGTAATGCAGGTCATACTTATAGATCCTGTGGCTAGCAGCCTTGCTGCATGGGTTCCTCATGCCTTGTCCTTACAGAAAGCTTTGCAGTATTGTTCACCAACAACTATTGACATGGCGGTGGGAAGTCAAGGTTTAGGATCTCACAGTAAAGATGCACTTTGTGCTCGCCTTCTTGATTGGGTTGATGCTGCAGTTATATTTCACAAAAAGGGGCCGGTTGGGCTTTTGCGCTATGTTGCGGCATTAATTGCAGGGAGTGTCACGTCAGTGGCAGTTGGAGGGCTTCCTGCTTCTGATCCGGTTGAAACTGATAATACTTTTGGTGAATCAGCTGTAAGCACAGAACTGCCTTCAGTCAGTACGCTACTTGGAAGAGGTGTTACATTAGGTGCTGCAGGGACTGTGCTCTCAGACACAGCACTGATACAGCTGACTGTATCAATGCGTATCATGTCATCTATAACTCACCATCCAGTATATCACTTTCACTTGTCTGTTTACTTTTTAATCTTCTCATATTGACTCAAACATCATCCCATTCATCTCTCTCTCTCTCTCTCTCTCCCCCCCCCCCCCCCCCCCCCCCCCCCCCCGGGGACCCTTTTCCCCTTCCCCTTTTCCCTTTCTTTCCCCCTTCTCTCACCCCTCCAACCCCTTTCCCCTGTCCTCCCTCTATCCCCATTCTCCCCACCAAAAAGCTTCCTTCTATTGCATAGAACATGCACACACAGACTCTCTCTCTCTCTCTGATTTTTCCAAAAATAAATAAGCAATTTATTGCTATCCCTGATTGAATAAAATGGCTTTATTTTCTGAGCAGGGGGTAGCTGCAGTTTTGTTTGGAGAGGGCGCTATGTCAGTACTGTATATTCTTCTCGAGTATTGTGCTAGTGTTCTTCAATCTTCAACAATTGATTATGGTACAGTTGCCTAACCAACCTACCTGAGTTGAAATGCTTGTTGATTTGGTTTCCTCTGTCATGATTTACTGACAATGACATTATAAATCTTACCTTTTGAAAAACAGATTATATGGTAGAGGAAGATGGTGATGGTGATGGAATAACGGAAATGGTTATGGAGCAAGAACGGGAGCTGTCTCTTTTTGGATTGCTTTTGCCAAGCCTCTTACTTCTACTTAATCTGCTAAAGAGGTTACAGGTTTGCAACAAACCTCTTCCCCCCTTTTCTCCTAAGAGCCCAAAAACTCCATAAAACCTGGGCAAAAGATGAAGGATAGGAAGAAGGGTAAAGTAATATACTGCACCAGATTTCACATAGTTTACTACTTGATAATCCCTCTTTTTTGTTGGTGCATATGGCAAGCATAAGTGCTTGAAAGAAATATTGGACTTCATTGAACTTTGAGCTTAAAGTCATATTTATACACATACACTATCTGATTACTTCTAAGGTTAAATGAGGATGTCACTTTATCCAAGTGTAAAGGATAAGCTAAGAGAGAAATCTTGTGGATGTATCGAGAGCCAAAGCC
>CM035414.1:81002602-81015102 GCA_020310875.1 Ceratopteris richardii
CATAGTACATACATGTCAATGGTCAAATACACATACCTCATAAACTCGTACATGTGTCGTGTGCGCTATACTGTACTACATAGTACATGCGAATGCAAATTATGCAATGTGATAAATTATAAACCTTTAATCAATTATCATAGCATCATGCATGATAGCACATAGATTATAATACTTACAACAGTGAGCAGGAGCTTCGCTGCTGTGTGCACAGTTCAATTCAGACTTCGGTCTTCACTGTTCAGGCATCACTTGTATTATGGGCTTAGGGCTGCCTCCTATGGGCTTTGGGGCTGCAACACCATGGCTGAAGGCAAGTCAGAGGCTCAGAGCACGGCTGGGCTACAGGAAACGCGCGCGAGGAAGTGATACATGACCCTCTCGAAAGAGGTGTCGAAGAAAATTTGCCCCCAGAAAAAACTATCCGGAAACGCGTTTCCGGGAGGAAACGGTTTGCGGAAACGGCCGTTCCATTTCGGACGCCTGGAAACGGCATTTTCGGTAACTATGATGGCATATCCATGTAACTCCCACTTTGTGATGATCCCTTTGCATGTAACTTTCTACGTGCATCTCTTACATGCTGAGGTGCATGCTCACCATATCAAGTTAAGCCAAGGATATGTGCTCTTATTCTATTTGCGCCACCATCCAAAGAATGTGGACAAAATCTACATTTCATTGTCCATTTTGCTTAAGGCAAAGCCTTTAGTTTCTCAATGAAGTTCCACTCTCCTCCTCCTTTGGGTGGCATTTTCACAAGAGCCAAAAACAAAAAAATTAGATCCAAATTATTAGAATGATGGATGCATCATGTGACATGCATCATACATATTATAAATTACAATTCAAATTTGAGCACCATAGATCCATCATTCATCATGCATTCATGCATGATGCATCATGCAATGATGCATGCATGAATGAATCATGATGCGTGTATGATGGGCCATGGAAGATGCTTGAGCCTTGAATTTGATATATCATATGCTGCATATGTTTCAATGTACACAGTACATGTTCGATATGACATGTATGATGTCCATATGGCATAAGCTCAAGTTTCAAATTGTGCTGCATAAGGGTTGAGGGCTCAAACTTATGCATAGCCTACATGTGACAGAGCTGCACAGTACATTACTCCAAATCGAAGGCAAGTATGTGTTGTTATCCTTACCTTGAAGCTTGGAACTTCTATAATCTATTGTATTCGTGTCTGTAGAGTGGAGATCTCACTACTCAGAGCTAGGTCATCATACCGTGGTGCAGGTTGCAACTATAGGCTCTATACACTCATAGTGCGACCGAGAGATTTAAATCGAGATTTAATCGTTTAAATCGTTTAATTCGTCTAGACCCAAAATAAAAATCGAGGTTTTTATCCATTCAAAGAGATTTTTATTTTTTTCCACAAAAAGTACACACACATATATATATATATATATATATATATATATATATATATATATATATATATATATAATATGTGTATACATATTTGCATGAATCATATTAAACTAAAAGCAATATATCAAATCAAAATACATCCACTCTCTCTCTTTGTATTGTGTAGAGAAAGAAGGCAGCAACAATGATTGCCTATAGGCTTCAACCTCCTTAGACCCTCATGTGATAGGCTCTCAAGTTTCAGCCCAAAGACTTGAGCCCCATCTAGCTATGATAGCTCAATGAACATAAGAGTCATAAAACAAAATGTGGGCTCTCAAGTTTCAGCCCAAAGAACATGAGCCCCATCCATCTATGGCATCTCAATGAACATAAAAGTCATAAAACAAAAATCACAAAGGCAAAAGCTTAAAAATAATTTGTTCGACCAAAATCACTTTTAAAAATTGAAGGAAAAAAAAGAAAAATTGTTCCTTGATGGATTTAAATCGTAGGGAGAGATTTAAATCCCGAGAGGTTTAAAAGGTTTTTATTTTGGAGCAAAAAATCGTGATTTAAATCTACTATGTATACACTGTAGCATATCCTGCGAGCAAAGGCCAACATTGTCACTCCGATAATAATCCCCCCGAGCAACCTCGGGTTTTTTTCCCCAAAAGAACAAATCTTCAATAGCCCCATCGGGAATGTGTCGTGTACTTGGCCATCAAGAATGGACGTTACTGATGTTAGCAAACTGTTTTTGATGCAATGGGGAACAACCATGTATATAGGCACCTTTTCTATCCTCATGCCTAAAACATGTTTGGCTTGGGTTTAGTCTTTTATAAAAAATGCAACACTCAACTACAATTTTAGAGCATTGAATGTAATTTGCTCCTTGTCATTTTGGTGTGGAGTATATCACCAACATTCAACATGGAAAATGCAATGTTCATGTGCAAGTTTAGGGTATAAAATGTTCAATGTAATCTACGCTTTTTCTCTCTAGAAAAGAACGTATAATCAACATATAACACAAAAAATGATTTAGTTATCATGAGAGAGTCCTTTTCCATGTATAATTTGTGACCCAAATGGCTTTTTTTATAAGAATCCTTTTGAGGTGTGAAACGTTGATTATGAATTCCTGTGGTTGTCTCATATAAAGGTTTTCATCTAAATCGCCACGCAAGAAAGTTGTTTTTACATCCGCCTACTCGAGGTCTAAATTAAGAGGACTATCGAGAGAAACCTCACTAGATGGCTGTTGTTTTCTCCATAAGAGAAAATATCTCCTAAGTAAATCGATGCCCCCCTTTTGGAGGATGACCTTTTGCAGATATCTTGCTTTATGCTTGGGTTTTTCATCAATGGTTTGGTTTTATATACCCATTGGTACGAAAGGGCTTTCTATATTTGAGCAATTCAATCAAATTAGTATCTTTAGCATAATCTTCCATACACTTTTTACATAGGGTGCTCCCCATTTGCTTATCAACTTAGAAAACTTTGCATTTCTAAATGTAAGAGGGGCTTTGCTTTTTCGATTGAAGATGTTGTGCAAAGGATGATTAAACCTCTATTTGGATCTTCTCATCTATGTAAACCTCCTCAACAAACGATTCATTTATCAAGAACTAAATTTAGATTAGGAGGGATGCAAAGTAAAGATCTTTGCTCTTCAATATTGCCTCAAATCACTCCTTACATGAGTTTCACATTTGCACTCATGTGAGAGCCTAAATCATTTGGCTATGAAGAGGGAGTTAACGTACCCACTCTATTCATGACATTTTCTTCTCAAGTTCTTTAAAAATAGTCATCAGAAGATATGAGAAGATAGAGAATCATTAATGATCACTTCCAGTGAACTCGACATGTACACACACATCATCTTGCTGCGGTTTTTCCTTATTCCTACAAGAAGAATCTTGGAAAGGTATGATAAATGAGGAAACTATTTGGCGTTTTCATAGAGTGCTCACCCTCTCCCATGTGGCATTATCATTTGAACTATCCTTTCACATCACCACGTAAATAGATAGACTCTTTGATCTTACTTTATGGAACGAGATTGTTAAGATCAACAATCTTCGTCTTTAGTCAACTTACATGAAATATTACATGTATCTTGTCCTCTTGAAGTTGGAGATGCTAAGCCATCTTATTCATGTTCTTAAGTATTTTGAATGGTCTACAATACTTAAAAGGTATTTTAAGACAGGGTTTTAGTTTCATGTTTTCATATTGAACAGGAACTCTAAGATGTACTTCCTCTCCTACTTCAAAGCATAAATCTCTTGTTTGAGGGTCAACATAGGCTCTAGCCCTATCTTGATTCTACTCTTATGCTTTCATTTTCAAGTTTAAGCATATAATTCATGTCTCCCTAGAAATCCTTTGTAGCGTGGACTTTTTGTGCTTCAACCCTATTGCATAAAGGGCTCTTGGTTGAAACCTATACATAAGCATAAATGGACTAGGTATGGTGGAAGATGATACATAGGCTCTAGCCCTATCTTGATTCTACTCTTATGCTTTCATTTTCAAGTTTAAGCATATAATTCATGTCTCCCTAGAAATCCTTTGTAGCTTGGACTTTTTGTGCTTCAACCCTATTGCATAAAGGGCTCTTGGTTGAAACCTATACATAAGCATAAATGGACTAGGTATGGTGGAAGATGATACATAGGCTCTAGCCCTATCTTGATTCTACTCTTATGCTTTCATTTTCAAGTTTAAGCATATAATTCATGTCTCCCTAGAAATCCTTTGTAGCTTGGACTTTTTGTGCTTCAACCCTATTGCATAAAGGGCTCTTGGTTGAAACCTATACATAAGCATAAATGGACTAGGTATGGTGGAAGATGATTTGGCACTATATGCAAACTCTACTATATACTTTTCTCAATTAGCTTGCCCTTCATTTTAATGCGTACAATGCATATCTCTTAACATTTGGTTAGCCCTTCCTATTTATTCATTTCTATGTGAGTGCTCGGCCATGCTCATGGTATGTTCAATCTAAGGAGCTTTTGATTGAAACCCACACATAAGCATAAAGGGACTTTTTTGGTGGAATAATGCATGATACTATCATGTTTAAACTCTACCATAGGTAAATACACTTCCCAATTAGTTTTCTTTGCATTTGTATATAAGGTGGCTTGATGCATTTGGTGCAGTATATTTGATTCTCATAAGGTTCAAGTACTAAATGGCATCCTGGGGCAAGTTAGAATACACATAATCATGAGACATAGGGACATGCATGCCTTTATGATTACAAATTACAATCTACAATGAATCAATGATACATATTACCTTTGCAAATCAAAAGAAAAAGAGTGTTAAATTTAAATAAACCAAGAATAGTCACAAGAGTAAGACGAATTTCAATATACATACTACCATTTGGCTCTTGACGCATTAGGAATCTTATACCTGACGGGTTGTTGATCTTTTATTAATGCCACATCAGTATCGTGTTCCTGACAGGACCGTTGTATATATATATATATATATATATATATATATATATATATATATATATATATATATATATATATATATATATATATATATATATATATATATATATATATATATATATATATATATATTTTTTTTTTTTTTTTATTATTATTATTATTTTTTTAATAATTTTATTGTTTTGCTCTTAGGTTCTCGACTGGTTAGGCAATCTTGGGAGCTTGCAACCAAGCAGATGGAAGGCCTCTTAAGAGCATGACATCCCATACCATTATAGCCACACTCTATAGGTGTACAAGGGGCTTCACCAATGGCCAAGAGTCCAAGTGTCTCACATGAGGAATCATTCACAAATATGTTAGCCAAGATAGAGATATAATGACATACATAAGAGAGTAAGTGCACATAAACAAGAGAACAAATCACACGATACAATCAGTATGTTCATATGTAATATGCTCCAATCCATGATAATACATGTACAAGATGATGATATGCTCCAAATCTAACTACAAAAACAACACAAGAAATGCTCACAGCTCATGAATACCAAATAGAGCATGTGAAGGGTAAGGGATACGGCATGAAGAGGCTTAGGATAATGAGGAACTCCAAAGCAACCTCTCATAAGAGTATGTGAGACCTTCAAAAGTGTATGAGCATACACTACTCCATGGCTTAAGCACTCCATAAGTGGAAGAGGTGGCACATGAATTTCTAGCTGTTAAATCTTGTATTTTGTGAGATTTAATCTTAGCCATTAGATCTATTTAACCTTAAAAGCATGGTTATTGACTTTTTAACACGATTGACCAGCATATTGGGGTTTGACTTTCGAAGGGCAAAATGGTGGTTGATGGGTAAGTGTTATGTATGGTTGGATTGATCTCTTTGAGTGCTTCAAGAATGTGTGATTACTTTTTTTAATGCACAAAATGACCATTTATGGCCATTTTGACCAAGTCTTTGACCTGATTTGACCTAGTTTGTTTGTTTTTTTTGTATATGACCTAATCTAATCAAAATGTTCTTGAATATATACAATAGATTGATGTGATCTAACCTAGAAATTTACAAATTAGAATTTCTACCAAGTCCTTCTTGCTAAAACTTAACAAAATGAGCTGAAGGGTCCTATTATAGGCTCTTTTAAGGAAAGCTCACACTGGCTGGACACTTGGTCCAACACTTTGACTACATGTGCCCATCTTGATGTCCTTTGGGTCTCTGGGATTTGGGAGTTAGTATGATTGTTGAAGAGTCTGTCCTTTGGTTCATTACCGAGGAAGTTTTATGTACCCACTTGCTTAGGACAATTGGAGCGGGTGCATGCAGCTATGTCTGGCCAAGTGGGAAAGCGTTGGCTAGTGTGAATTGGCCCAACTTGTTAGGTTAGCCCTAAAGATAGGGTCCATTGGCCCATTTGTGCATATCCTCGTGTACACACACTTGGATTTGACCTCTATAGTGGAGTCACTCATATAGTGTGGGTGTGGGTATGGGATGCCAGTCCTGCTAATGATGGCCACTTATGTAGCCCCAAGCTCCTGGGCTTGGGAGTGATCTCACTTGGTGCTATGGCTGGGTGGTGAGTCTGATGTCCGTACTTAAGGCTTGTACTTTATTTGGTTAGTAGGGAGGATCCTAACAACAGTGGTCAGCATTGACATGTTAACTGTTAAGCTATACTACGTAGGTGTTTGGGATAATAGATCCAGTATAAATGCTGTGCATATAGAGTGGAAAAAACTGTATCCCATTAGGTGTAATATATGTACTCAATTCAGACTTGATGGACATGTCCCACTGACTAAATAGTTTACATTGAATTCTGCCTTTTATTTTTTATAATCTCTTAGTTAATATTTGGCCCTGTTTCATGGTCATTTAATAGAGCACAAGGTGATAATTTTTTCAAGTGTTTGGATGAACAGTTTTAAGTGGTGTTTCTTGTTCTTCCCAGTGAATTAGTAATAACGTCAATAAGATTGTTATATATCTAGTTTGGATGAGGAAAAATATATATTTTTTTGACCACAGTTGACACATGAAGAGTACCGGAATACTAGATTGGTGGAAGTATTGCTACAGCTTCATCGATGTACCTGGTATACATTTTCCACTTCAATGGGTTTGAGAATGTTGAATGGCTTGTATCATCTGGAATTTGATTGTTACTTTAGAGCATAGTACAAAGGTGAGATTTAAATCGCAGATTTAAATCGGGATTTAAATCGTTTAAATCGTAGAGATTTAAAAAAATAAAAATAAAAATCGAGGTTTTTATTCATCATGAACGATTTTTATTTTATTATGTATTTGGTCACATATCATGATATCTAAAAGCCTCTCCAAATCTCATTGGCAATAGCAATTACCATATTTGAAGAGATTTCCAGCAAAAGAATGCAAAATAGAACAAGATTTAGACAAAACTTTTCCCCTCCCCCTTTTTTAAGGTAAAAAAAAAAAACGATTTTTATGAATAAAAATCGCTCCTAGAGATTTAAATCGCGATTGAGATTTTTACGATTTTTAAAAAATAAAAATCGTACGATTTTTTTAACTATGCTTTAGAGTATATGGGATGGTCATTGGGGATCATGTCATACACAGTTTTTTGTGATAATGTATCAACCGTGTTTTGGATGTCTTATGGTTTTGTGAATTATAGCATGTGATACTACAATGTAGGAAATTACGAATTGTTTTGACTATCTCACTGTCATGTGCCACCTGGTGTGTCAAGAATAAGATAATCTGATCTACCTCCTTTGCTTGTGCAACAGCTCACGGATTGCTTCTAAGGTTAGTGTTCTTCATCAGGCTACAGGAGCGCTTCTGTTCTCAGCAGTATTGAGAGTTATAGCATCAATTTTAGCATTCTGGCCAGTCTCTGGGTGGATGCCCTCATTTTTTACGAAGCTGCTGGGGATTAATGCATCCTCTCTAGTTCTATCGGGTACAGTACCACCATTAGAGCCTCGTGAAACAATCAGTGTCCTATGGATCTTGGTATGCATATTTCTCTGGTTCTCTTTCTTTTTGTATATCTCTAGATGTAGAGTAACTATTTTGACTGAAATTTGAGCATTCTTATGCAGGGAGATATGCTTCCTGAAGAGATACCTCAGATATGCGTAAATAGGATGATGACAATTAATGTTCCACAAAGCTTGGCTATAACTACAATGTTGGGAAAGAAGAGCATGAAGTCTGTTGGATGGCATTGCGAACCTGCTGAAAATGCAAAGTTGATACAAGCTATGGTCTTGCATCTCGATTACATTTCCTTGATGGTTTCTCATCTTGCATCTACCGTAAGCTTTTCTGAGCACCTGGACGTGACATTTATTAAAAGCTCCATCTAAGATTTTTGATGGAAAATTATCTTATCTATGCATCATTGGTTCATCTATGTGGCATGCAGGCCACGACTCTGTTGGAAGGATTGCTTACTAAGCTTATAGTTCGCATGGCTTGTCAAAATCCAGAGCATGCTGCTACTTTATTGCGGCCCATGCTTTCTCTACTGAAGGAACAGGTGACATCTGGCATGATAAGTGCGGAAAGTGATCTCTTTCAGGTAATTCAAGTTTGTTGAGCTTTTCTATATATGTTTGTTAGAGATCCTCATAGGGAGACATAACAGTATTTCTGAATGTGGAAAAGCTTGAAATGATTAAAAAAGCCCAAATCTTCACAGCTTCCAAGGACTGGGGATTTGGAGTAATCCCTTTGAAGTAATTCAAAGATGAACAATGGATGAAATAAATTTTGTATAAAGCTGCAAAACACATGACAATATAAAATGACAATGACTTGCCACAAAAGTGTCAAGTCCATATGTCTGTAAAATAAAGCTATTCTCTTCACATGAGAGAGTTCTCAGGCTTAAGGGAATTCATGCTAAGCTAATATTTGTGGTTATTGCACATTTTTAGTCTGCTACCAAAAGAATGTATTCATGCTGTTGTAAATTGCGCTCCTTACTGTTGTAATTTATCTGACAGGATAATGTTATGTCTGAGATCTTATACTTCAGTTACAAATGAAATGCTTTTCTAATAAATGTGTGAAAATCAGGCAGAGCAAGTTTTGAGGCTGCTGAACGAACTGAGTAGGCATCCACAAAGTAAGGTTTGTCCCTTGTTGACTTCTGAAGTAGCAGATAAATATATGCTGTACTATCGTTCCCATCAGTTTTGGAGGATAAATGTAGAGATTAAAGACAAAGACAACAGCAACAAAGCAATAGATATGCTCTTCGCTTTCTAATGGTTCTATTATTGAATCAGAGAGTTATGGTTCGTGAAGGAGTAGTTCAAATACTGTTGCAGAAGCTGGATGTCAACCCTCTGATGGTTGGGAGCAGTTCTAACTCAGTTCAATTATTGTGCCTGATTTCAGATATACTAGTAGCAATCTGTGATCCAGATATCACTTCATCACCAAATGTTCCCATAAATGTGTAGGTGCTTCTCTGTCTTTTCTTTGAATTAAGATAATGGAAAAGTTACGAGATGACCTTACACACACTCATAGATCATGTTGCGCTTGTGCACATGCGTGCGCACACATGCACACACACACACACACACACACACACACACACACACACACACACACACACACACACACACACACACACACACACACACACACACAGAGACACACACCGACACACACACACACACACACACACACACACACACACACACACACACACACACACACACACACACACACACAACACACACAACACACACACAGAGACACATGGTTGCGCGCGCGTACACACACAGTTTTTGGGAAATTTTTCCATTATACACGAGTACGTTGTCCCAGAGGACCAACATCAGCAGGCTTTATTTTAGACTCTAAAGAGTTTTAGGCTAGGAAGATGAATCATATGATGTTTTGTGTCACGTGTGTTAGTCGCTTGGGCAGCAGCAGTGTGTGTGGTACATTTTTTTCAGGCGTTTTTGGGGAAGAGCTTTTGACAGCATCCTATTCTTCTCAAAATTTAATGCATTTCTCAACTGCCAAATGTACCCTGACATTCGCAATCTGAGCTTGTTTACAGTCTAGACTATCTGGTGATCATGAAAACTTTAAATATAAAAAGTGATGCTGTATTAGTTCACTTGGGCAAGCCATGCAGACCCTGCCACCACCCTCCAACGAATCTGCAGTTCCATAAGGCATGCTTCATATCCTCCAAAACATGATTGAGGCCAAGGGAATTTCAGGTTTTGTGTGTGTTTCTGTTGAGAGACCCCATATTTTATGCATACGAAAACTTTCATCCATGAAAAGACTCAAATAAGCATGCACTTCAGCCATATCCTAGCCCCATGCCTTGTTGCATAATTTACTGAAATCAATATCTACTTGTAGGGAATTCAAAATAAATGAGCATTTGCATCTAGCCTTTGCTTGCTTTTTACCAACTCCCAATCCTTTTGTCTTTGGAGCTTTGCAAACATTTATGGGAAAATCTAGACAAAAGTGCTCATAAAGTTAGCGAACAAGAACACAAGCAGATTTCTGAATTGACCGAAATACAGACTTCTTTTTTGAAGCTGGGAGTGTGAGTCAAGTACCAGATGAATCATATCAATTATTGATGGAGGAAAGGTGGCCTCCTATATGTAGCAACAATTGAGTGAAAAGCCCCCCCTTCCCCCCCTTCAAAAAAAAAAGAAAAAAAAACAAAAAAAAAAAGGGGAAAGTGCTTTGAGATTTTGCATACACCTTATAGGTAGTATTTGTGATATATTTCGGTATGCATATAACCCTAATGGATTGCTTATCTTTGTACATTCACTTGGTAATACATTCTGTATTGTGTTATGGTCCAACCATCTTCTTCTTCGTTGTGCTATTCATATGCTACCACAGACCTCGAACTCCAACGACCTCGAACTCCAACGATGGGTATCAGGGAAAGTCCTCGCTCCATCTAGGGTGTCATTACCCCTTCGGTCAGAGTCCCAGAGTCGCACGAAAACTGGTGATCATACTCGGGATGATAAGGAGTTCAAATTTGCTTTGCTTTGTGGTGTCGAAATTTTGTTTTGAGCCCATCTTGGCCTTGTAACGCAATATCGTAGGGACTATGCAGGTAATTTCGTCCTTTTGTGACAAACATGTATACGGGTTTCGGTTCACCAGTACAAGCTTCTCAAAGTATGCTACATGCTTAGAGGCATCGGGTGCTTTTGTTCAACTTTTTGATATACGATCAATTTTCCGCATGAGGGTATTTAGTCATTGGCAATGGCTGAAAACAATGATGTATTTCGGATGTTGGCGGTTGAGGATAAGTTGGATGGTACTGATAACCATTGCGGGCATATGTGATGCATCATGTATTGGTAGCAAAAGGGCTGTGGAATATTGTGTAGGGTGTTGAAAAACGTCCCACTACACTTGCAAATACAATTATTGAAGGTGATGTAGACTGTGTTGAAGATAATGATCTTCAATTTCTCGGTCGTGCTTCCGTTCCCGTCGCACCTATTGCAAAATAACTTCGTTTAATGGAAGATATGCTTAGTCATATGCATTGATATCTTTGTCTGTCAACCGTGCCATTGTCCCTCACATTCTCTCCCTCAAGAAAACGAAGGATGCTTGGGATACTCTTACAACTTTATACGAGGAAAGAAATGAAGTTCGTGTTGCTTACTTGACAAAGATCAAAGATTTGAAGGGGCAATTGATTTTTGTTGATGAAATCTCGATAGTTCACTTGTGTATACTGATCTTAACGGTCTTCCTGATTCATATCAGAGTTTTGCTTCTATTCTTGGATTAATGATGAAAGGAAATCCAAATGCCTTAACATTTGAGGAGTCAATCTCTGTTTTGTTGCAAGAAGATCAGTCCATGCAAAACATGTCAATTATGCTTGTTAGAGATCAAGCTTTCTTAGTTAGTCAAAAGGGCAAAGGTAACTGGAGCTCATCTATTAGTAAGCACGACGCCGTGGAGAGCTGCGTGATGGTGTGCTCAATTGCTCCAAACGCCAAGGGAGTGGGCTCCTACATTAGGAGAGAGAAAGTAGAGAGAGATACGTGCACAAAAGTTTGGAGAAGAAGATGGAAAAGCTAAAGTTGAAGAAGTGCCAATCAAGTTATGAGAGATTTGTGACCAAGTCTTATTGATAAGTGACTTTTAGGTCATTTGGGCATGTTCATACATGGCCAATGACCAAAAGTTATAAAATTAATGTAAATGCCTATAACTCTCCAATTTGGGGTCCAGAAATTATAGTAAATTTTGTTTTGGAAAGCTCTCGAAGAGAGCTTTCATATGGAAAGGTCAAAATATGTAAGAGGAGAGTCCTTGGGGCCTTTATCCCGAACAACCTCCCATGTAAAGAACCAAGGAGGCTCGACTCTTTTAAGCTAAGTAACTTCCACCATCTGTATACATGGCTGATGTTGTGCCTTGAGTAGGCACTTCGTGAGAGCATCTGCAAGATTCTGTGAAGTATTGACCTTGATGAAAGTGGTCAGACTATGCTCTAACAAATCTCTGATAAAGTGGTACTCTCATCAATATGCTTTGTGTGAGCATGGAACATGTGATTCTTCGCCAAACATATGGCA
>CM035414.1:81020102-81027602 GCA_020310875.1 Ceratopteris richardii
ATGCTACAAACATCAGAATGAGCAAGATCAGCACATTAGATTTACAAGAGACACCAGAGTAGTAGGAATACTTTACTTCCTTACCATATTGGCATTCATTACAAAAATCAACTTTTGAGCCTTTATCGTCGAACTTGTCGAAATTACATAGTTTATCAAGGTGTTTTTGCTCATGTGGCCAAGCCTTTTATGCCATAATTAAATCCAATAAGTTGTAATTACATAAAAAACAACAAATTTATTGTTTTTCCACCACAAACATAAACGCAAAACAAAGTCAATGGGTGCTTGTTTCCACAAAAGCCTCAATTTTTGAAGCAGTATGACTTGAAAAATCAGAGAAATGACTTGTTGTAATAAGCTTCGAGCAATTATGTACTTGCTCAATCCTTATACATGTAGTCTTACTTGAAATGAGAGATAATTTTTGCAACAAAGGACCGATGTTGAAAATGATATGTGGGAATACATGAAGAACAATAGAAGAGATTTTCGGTGATGAAGGTCTCTTAAAAACTCAAAGTTTGCTTCAGCTTTGATGTGGGCTGAAGTAATCCTTGAAGAACAACATTTTTATCGCGAAAAATGAAGGTTTTTCACTATAAAATTCTCTCAAATGCAAGAAAAACTCTTCAGCTTAGCATAGGCTGAAGTAGAAAAGCATTTGGAGCAATTTTGTCGCGATGGAACAGTTCAAGAATCTAATACCAGTTGAAAGAGGCTTCGAAAAGGTACGTGGTGGTGTGCTCCCTTGTTCCAAACTCCAAGGGAGTGGGCTGTTACGTGAGGAAAGAGAAAGTAGAGAGAGAAACTTGTGCATAAATTTGGAGAAGATGGAAAAGCTGAAGTTGAAGAAGTCTCAATCAAGTTATGAGAGATTTGAGACAAAGTCCTATTGATAATTGACTTTTAGGTCATTTGGGGATGTTCACACATGGCCAATGACCAAAGTCATAAAAATAGTGTAAATGCTCATAACTCCCGATTTTGGGGTCCAAAAAATATAACAAAAATATGTCTGAATAGCTCTCGGAGAGAGCTTTCACATGGAAGAGTCAAAATATATAAAACGAGTGTCCTTAGGGTCTTTATCCCTAACAATCCCTAGGTATACATATGACCAAACCATCTCTATGGACCCCCCCTTACTATACTAAAAAAACTCTCTCTTGAACTGTGCTGATGTATGGAAGATTAGAACCTTGGTTTTTAGGTTCATAGATAAACCTCTATGAGTGCAAAAATTGACTTAGCCATGTAGGTGACACGATAAATCATGATCTCCCAATTCAATAATGAATTATACAATGGTGAAATATGTTTTAAATTATCACTAATTGAGCATTAAGATGTTTACATGCAAGCATTTTGCTTAGTTATCCAATATAATTCATAATTTCATACATGCATCTAATATATATATCATAGTGCCCAGCACGGTTGGAAACAGTAGGTTCGGACCGGTCGGAAACGAAGTTTCGGAGTTTCCAAAAATTTGGAAACGGCAAGAAACGGGGGAAACGGTAAAAATATGAAATATATATATATATATATATATATATATATATATATATATATATATATATATATATATATATATATATATATATATACATATACCATAGTTGGATCGGAACGCGTTCCAAACGCGATTGGAACGTTTGGAACGTTCCGTACGGAACTTACGTTCCAATCAGCGTTCGGAACGTGTTCCAAATTAAAAGAAAAAAAATTGCTTCTTACTTAAAAATTCAGCCTCTTTTCACATATAATACATAAATATAAGACATATATAATACATATAGATAATATGACACACACATAAATACACATATATATATAATATGGCGCACACATATCCATATATATTCAGTTTCCATCACATATGCTATGTGACACACATGCATACATATGACCCACATTGCATCTAGCCAATATATAATATAACACACAATAGCATATTTATAATATGTTACATTGCAATGGTATTCACACATGCATATAATATGACACATTGCGTATATGAATAATGAAACACATTGCACACATGCATGCATGACACACAATGCACATGCATGTATGGATAATGGCACCTTGCCACATACATATGTATCTTTGTATCTTGATTCTTTTCTTATATCCTAAACAAATAGGAAATGGATATATATATATATATATATATATATATATATATATATATATATATATATATATATATATATATATATATATATATATATATATATATATATACACACACACACACATATATATATATATATGTGTGTGTGTATATATATATATATATATATATATATATATATATATATATATATATATATATATATATATATATATATATATATATATATATATATATATATATGGCAACGTTCCATATCGTGGCGTTTGGTACGGCACCACGTTCCGTACACGTACCGTACGTGTCGTACCAAACGTTCCGTACCACCTTGATATATATATATATATATATATATATATATATATATATATATATATATATATATATATATATATATATATATATATATATATAAGGATATTATACATATATTTATCATTAGGATATCCATTATACATAGTGCTATATTATATATAGTGTATAGTATATACATGCACAATGCACATGTCATACATTCATGGTACTTGCATTAATACATAGTAAATGGAAGAACTTGAAAAAAAATCAGAACTCTTATATTCACATACCTGAAGCTCGATGGCTGTGAATTGGTCTCTGTCTCTCTCTCTCTCTCTCTCTCTCTCTCTCTCTCTCTCCTGCCCCTCCCCCAAGCAGATGGAGTTCATACAGTCTGAAACAATAAGCACAAGCAAAAGAGGACAGAAACGGCCGAACCGTTTCTGAGGCGTTTCTGGGCACTATGATATATATATATATATATATATATATATATATATATATATATATATATATATATATATATATATATATATATATATATATATATATATATATATATATATACACACACACACACACACACACACACACACACACACACACACACACACACACACACACACACACACACACACTCTCTTTATATGTATAAAATAAAATTCTCTCCATATGGATAAAATTCCCGAATTTTATTTTGGAACTAAACGAATTAAACGATTAATTCTCGAATTAATTCTCACGAATTAATTCTCTCGTTCGTACTATGACATGAATATAGTACATATACATTTAAGTTTTTGAAAATCACTATGCACAATGTTAAGAATAGTAACCTAAACCTTAACAGACAAGAACCTTAAGAACGTTACGCAAACCAAATGGAAAGAACTAGAAGAACCTTACGTGGGACTCAGTTCCGAGAACCGAATCTACCCGGTGGACAATAGTTCCCTATATCTTGACCCCATCACCGCGGTGCTGTCATATGAAGTCCACTATCTCATCAATGTATAGACCAAATAGTGTGGGTGAGAGAGGGCAGCCTTGCTTCATCCCGATGGTGCCAACAAGAGAGTCAGAGAGCCCGCTTGGACAAGGGACTTTGCCCGATACCCGCTCATATAGTGCATGGAACACCCAAATCATCTCCTCCGAAACTCCAAGATTGAGTAGGCGTCTAAAAAGGCGCTCCTTGGGAATCGTATCAAAGGCTTTGTAGAATTCCACAAAGCAACAATATAATCTCCTCTTCCTCAATCGTGCTTGATGGATCAGGCATCTCAGAGTGAAGATGTGGTCTACGGTAGAGAATATCCGAATCCCCCCTTTGGTGAAGCCCTAAGACCCATCCCCTTTGCCAAGGTGCTCAAATCTGTCTCTAGCAGTGCCCCATGTAACTTGGCGAGGGTGGGACCAATCATGATAGTCCTATAGGTGGTTGGATCCGTAGTATCACCTGACTTATGGATGGGCACAATGGTGTGCTTGGTCCATGAGTCCAGAAACCCTTCAGCAAATGCACGGTTGAAAATGTGGACAATGAGTTGTGATAGAATCATTCTCCCATATATGAGATGTGTTGCCTGCATACCGAGCTGGTTATGGGTCTTGCCATGTTGTAAATGAGCGATGGTGTACTCAGCATAGTCGACATGAAGAAGTCAGAGGTGGTGGGGCGTGATCTCAGTGGCCTTGGAGCGAGGCTGGGCGTGCATTTGGTATAGACTTTGTGCATATCTATGCCAAGTGCTCGGTTCCCGAATGGGTGTTTGTCGTCTCCTCTCTCTCAGATTTCCCCATGCTATTGCATTATCACGGCTTATGAGCAAGCTAGATATCCTAATAATGTCTCTCCTCCCATTCCCGCCTTTTATGATAGGTAAGGCTTTACATGTGGCACTGTGCATATTTATGTGTAATATCTCCTCTATACTCCAAGATTCGTAAGTGCCTCGTAAGCTCCTGACAATTGGTATCATACCAACTCTTTTGGGGCATGCACCCCGTGAGTGGTGGGTGTGTGTGTATGTGGTGAGGAAAGCTCTATAGAGCTGACTCATGTAATATGGTGGTGATCTATGAGGTGTGTGACTGGAGGAGGGTCTAGTGGAACAGGAGATGGAAGTGTGAATGTGATAAATGTATGGTCAGCAGCGAGTGGGCATCTTCCCATACTAATTGAAGTGATAAGCGAAGCGTCGGAGATGGTACCCAGAATGTAGTTGATTCTGCCCTCCCTCCCTCCCTCCCTCCCTCCATCCCCCCTCGGGTAAGGGAGGAAGTAAGTCCACCCGAGCGTGGCCAAAGATGCATCCCATTATATATAACAAGATGGCGTTTGCTACCTAGCTCAAGATGAAGTTTGCCATACCTAGTGGTGTCGTGACTCGCATCCATTAATACGCTATTGGTCGTCATCCCATATGGACCTTTTCCCCTCATGATGTGTGGATGCTCCATGTCATAGGATGCGCACTGGCATGACTGTGTGCCGCCATTGAACTCCCCCATAAGGAAGACCTCTTCTAGGGTGTTGTAATATAGTATCTCCTCTTAAAGTACTGTATAGGGTGAATCTCAGTCTCGAGTCGTCTCCTCGTGGTCGTGTCCATGTATTGGGATTCGTGTGGTGAGAAGTAGAGGATGGCAATGTAAATCCAACACTTCGGTACTATCTCCATGCATACCCACCTGTATTCTGCCTCCTCTTTGGCCATGATATGTGTCCGACTCTGTGTCACTTGTGTGAATATGATGGCGATGCCCCTCGACCCCATGCTTTACTCTGTCTTGTCGTGGCCATGAATGCAGATTCCCAGTGGAAACTTGATATGCAAAGGAGGCCTCTTTGGGCTCTTGTGGATCTCTGTGATGCATGCGAAGTCGTGAGTATCTAGGATCTCCTGCACTCGGTCTGGTTATATCCATAGTGCTCCATTGCAATTACACACTACTCCCTTGAGTGGTGACTCCTGATGTGGTGTTGCCTCATAGGGCACATGGCCACATTTCATAGGGCATCCATTTATGAAGACCTTACCATCAGGGTAAAAAGCCTTCCTCCCCTCACTTGCTCCTCGAGCGCTTTTATTTTATCCATTAATATACGGATTTCTTGGTTGAGGATAAGGTCTTCTTCCTTCTTGGCCAAGTGACCTCCGAGCTCGAGGCTCCTGGACGTGATTTCTTTGTTCCTCGGGGCTCCTGGAAGTGTGCCAAATGACATCTTCGCTCTAACATGGCTAAAGCTGCATATCCTCGTGTGAGTCTATCTGTGGATGCTTGTCTCATGCTGAAGGGGCCGGGCAAGCTCGTGAATGTGACTCTTAGGTAGACATAGGAAGTGACCACCTCAATCTTTCCACCAGAAGTTGTGAATCTTGCCCCATTCCTCACCATGGGGAAGGTGTGGAAGATCATGAGCTTGGTCTTGCCAAGGTAATTGTCAAGCCCCTTTGTGTACGAAACTCATCAAGGGAATCCATGTGGTGCTGTAATCCCTCGGGTGATTGTAAAATCAATACAATGTCATTGGCATATAATAAAATGTGGCCATGTGTACCTGGGAGGCCTCCATCGTCTTCTCGAGCTCTGAGAATGTAGCCTTGAATCTCGTCGATATAGAAACCAAATAGAGTGGGGGAGAGTGGGTAGTGTTGCTTAACATTGATAGTACTAGCAATTGCCGGAAGAGCCTCTCTCGTGGCATTGTATCAAAAGCTTTGCAGAAGTCCAAAAAGCAGCAATGTAATCTCTTCTTTTGCACCTTTGCTCTATTAATCAGGATGTGATCAATAGTGGAGAAAGCTCGTCGAAAACCTCCCTTGCCTCGCGATCGTAGCCCATTAAAACCTCCCTTGTCTCTGCATATGAGCTGAGCTCTTCCTCACGTATGGCCCTGTCAATGAAGATGTGATCAATAGTGGAGAAAGCTCATCGAAAACCTCCCTTGCCTCGTTCCCGTAGCCTCTCAGTCTCTGCATATGAGCTTGAGCTCTTCCTCGAGTATGGTCCCGTATGTTTGGCCAGGGTATGGCCAATCATGATGGTCCTGTAGTTCCTTGGGTCCAGGGTGTGGCCAGATTTTTGGACAGGTACAATGGTGTGCCTAGTCCACTTCTCTTGGAAGCCGTCCCCTATAGCCCGGTTGAAGACATGTGCAATCAATGGGGCTATAATGGAGGCTGTGTATATGAGATGCTCGCTTTGCAATCCCATGTGGTCTGTCGAACATCCATATTGTAGGCGTCCTATGGCTCTCTCAACATCTTTTCTGTGAAGAGAGAAGAACTAGTGGGGCAAGTCTTAGTAGGGAAAGTCTCAGGTGGCTGGGTGATGGGAGTCTGTCCAGGTACCTCATATAATCTCTTAGCATAATCATGCCATGTATGTGGGTCTCCAATAGGTGTGGTCAAGCGTGGCTCTCGTAGGCTATGCCTTGGTGTAGCACTGTCCATACTTATAAAGAGGTGGTATAACTCATATGCCTCAAAGGCTTGCCTCTTTTGACATGTGAGGGTCTTTCATCCGTCTCCTAGCCTCTCTCTTTGTGATCTCTCCCAATGCTCGCTGAGCTTGTAGTCGGCGATAAATATCTGTGCATTCCTCATCATTCCATCTATGTTGTGGGCCATGGCATAGTCCCGAGAGGTGTGTGACTAGAGTGGATGGTGTGTGGGAAGGAGCTGATGGCTGATGTATGAAGGACTGATGCTATCTATGATGTGAGTAGGGGTACTAGAGTGTCAGGATAAAGGAAGAGAAGATCCTTCTTGACTTAAGCTGCATATATCTGAGCTAGCTCGTGTGTGAAGTGGATGGTGGTGGGTGGGATGCTTGTTGTGAGTGTGTGTGTAGGGGTGTCTCCACCGAGGGAGAGCGCTAGGTATGTCTGATCAGCCCCAATGGGTATGGGTGGGATGGTGAATGAGGTAAGTAGGTGGCTCGCCTCTCTGGATCCCATGATGTAATCTATTGTACTTCCCTTGCCATCTACGATTGAGTCCCCTTGAGGCAGCCCACTGAACCATCCCATTATAGATAACGAGATTATGTCG
>CM035414.1:81044582-81062082 GCA_020310875.1 Ceratopteris richardii
TGTATATATATATATGTATATATGCCGTTTCGCGTTTCCTCGTTTATGCACTAAGCTGTCATGTAAGGCTGAACTCAGCCGAAAAGAGTTTGTATGCATGCTCGTATGTGTTGTTCAGAATGCAGCTGATTTACACCTGTTAAATTTTCATGGTGCAAAATAGGAAGTTTTGTGTCGAATAAGTGTACAATTATTATAATTTGAAGTGAAAGTCCATTGTAACTTTGCTAAGTTATAGAAGGTTTATTGATTCTTTGTTGTTGTACCAGGCGCCTCATGAAAGATTGTCCTGGCTTTCACGAATATTGCAGGATAGTAGCTTGGGCTTACAATTTAATGCTGGTAATAAGCACTGGCTTACTCTCATACTCATCAGCTTCATATTATCTTTACCATTTAATTGATTTTGCTTTGAAGAGACTTTGAAGATAATTCATGCCTGCCAATGTAGCGATATCTGCATGCGTTCACACTCACATCTTTGTATCCTGTGAATGTAAAATATCGTTTTCTGCTTATGGGAGTGAACATTCCCATGTATTTGAAGGCCAAGGGGCCTGGTTTGTGAGGTGATGTCATACAGGCATCTTAATAGAGGTAAACTTGGCTCATTATTCGTGCGTTTGCTTCATGATTGCAAATCTTTTCAGAGACATAGCACATGATGTGGCTAGGAGATGCCTGGCTACCCATGACATCATTGGGATCTTTATTAGGCAAGAGGACAGTGCAGGCACATTGGCCATGGAATGTCAATTTTTTTGTCCGTAATGTAGTTCTTGTCTTAATTCTCGATCACATCCCAGGTTCACTTTGGTTATGATTATGTATTATATGCAGTTGCGATCATGTATTGCTGCTGTTGGTCTCAACAGTGTAAAACCAGTTTTTTGTCACAGTAGAGGCACTTTAAAGTCATCACCTCCATCCTCTTAGGACTGGGTGCATATGATTGCTTTTCAATGCGCTCATATGACATATCTTAATAACGCTTTGTACATTCATGCCAATACTGGGTACTTGTTGAAGAGAGTGATACTTTTTTATAGAACTTTGACATTGCGATCGTGTCAGAAAACAATCAGAAAACCTTCAAAAACACATCTTCATTAAATGAAAATAAGCAGCAACTGAACACCTGGCCATATTTCTCCTAATCAGTTCCATCTTTTATATACGTAGAAGATCTTAGTTTCTTTTATCCCTTGGAGTACAAGGACATCTGTGTGTTGTCTCCTCTGCGACAGTTGCATATCCTTGAGAAACTTTTGATCTCCAGCAATGAACATGGAAGGCATAAACTTTGAGGATCATAAAATGTATGGCCTGCTCCTTTGGATGTCTTCATTAATCACATGTATTATGGTCGTTATAAGCTTTTTTTTTTTTTTATTGTTTTTTTCTGCTTATGAAGAGTGGCATGGAGGACTAATATCAAGACTCACATTTTGAAATGCTGGTCTGCTCGTAGTTCACACTACCTTGAGAACAAACTCATCCTTTAAATCGATATTTCTTACGAAGATGATAATGCCGTTGACACTTGCTTTTCCTTGAGAACATTTTGATCTCAGCAAATGAACATGGAAGCCATAAACTTTGAGAACTATAATAAGTATGGCCTGTTCCCTTTGATAGCTTTTTGAATCACATGTATCATGGTCATTGTAAGCAAATTTTTTATTGCTTTCTTCTGCTTATGAAGAGTGACATGGAAATGCTGGTCTCCTCATAGTTCACACTATCTTGAGAACAAAATTGTCATTTCAATTGACATATCCTCCAAAGACAAAATAAACTCTAAGGTGAGGGCCCATGGTCCAATCTTAGGCTAAACCATTGCCATTAGTTTGAGTGCTGTGATGTGATCTGTTCAGGACAAAGTAGTTTAGGGGGAAATACAGTTACCCAGCCCACATGAGACAGTACTTCCAACCACAAATCTAGCATGTGTATGCATGAGTAACAGTTGGATACTCTCAAACAAGATCGCTACACCCCTATATCCTCCAGTAGTATGTCTGAATGTTGATTCCGAAAGCAAACTCTCCATGTGTGCTAATCATGTGTTTTGGCTTTGCTGTGTCCATAGATGCAACACCCCCACCCCCCCCCCCCCCCCCCAACACACACACACACACACACACACACACACACACACACACACACACACACACACACACACACACACACACACACACACACACACACACGTGTGCATGCATTCTCTCTCCCTCTCTCTCTCTAACACTATGATCATCTATCCTTCCTTAGTGGCCTCCAATTGGTTCTCGAACATGGAGACATAGGGGAGAGGGGAGGGGAAAAGGGGCAAAGAGGGAGCCACATTTGATTGTGAATATCTGTATCAAAATTAATTATTCAAACCCACCTGCATTCGTGCTGTGCCATATGTGAGTGAGTATGGATGCTTTATGGAAGGATGTACATGCAAATGAATGCAACTGCATTAGATTAGTGTATTCGTCAGTCTTTGGTTTCTCTATGTTTGGATTCATTAGGACCATGTTATGTAGGTCTTTTCTATGATGATCCTTTCAGTTAGTTGTCCAGACTTTATGGAAGGTGTGCACATAGATGAATGCAACTGTATTAGATATGGTTACATTTGTCAGTCTTCAGTTTTCTTGTATTTGGATTTCAGCAACCATTAAGATCATATTATGTAAGTCTCTTTTATATTTAAATTTCAGTTGTGGAAGATAAGAGGGAGCTATACACCACTTGCATGTGATAGTCATTAATCAGCTTTTTTTTTTTTTGGGGTAAACAGTCCTTGCCATTGGAAAAAGAACTTGATAGGATTATCAGGCTGCTTTCAAAGATCGTTTCTCATCAACTTGGTCGTGCAGCTTTTGCATCAATAGCCGTAGTAATTGGGAAGAGGCTTTCCATCTATCAGCATGAGACTACATCAGCAGATTCATGTATGGTTGATATTTCTGAGATTGAGAACCAACTGGCAGGAGTTGGGTCATTGGTTCCTTTTTGCAAGCGCATTCTTGTTGTTTTATCGGAGGCTCCGGATGTTCTTCTTATTTTAGAGATTTTGCATCATTTTGCACAAGCAGTGATTCAATTTTGTGCTGCTGGAAGGAGGTCTGAATGGATAAACTTGAATATTTGCTGACTGTAAGTTTTATTCATTCTCAGATGTCATCTTTTATTGGCAGTTCTTGTGGTCTTGGTGCATTGCATTTGTTGTTTGAGCTGGATAAGATGGACACCAAGGAGATCTTTACATCTATAATATCTTTACTGAAAACTTGGAGTGACAGCAATGTGAATGATGAAGAGCTGTATAACAAACGAAGTTCAGCATCACTAAAGGTAACATCATGAACACTAAATGTGACATTTGCTTTCAATTAAGGTATAAGTTTTTCCTTGTTTCCTTCTTGATGACTATTGATACACACCCACATAACAGTACACTTTTCGTGTCATCACAGATTTCAGCTTCATGTGGTTCTTGATAAAATTTTTGTTTGATTTTATACACTTTCTCTCCTTTTCACAGCATCCACAAAAGGAAGTAAGCCCAAAGCTTTGCGGAAAGCTTCAAACTTCTCCCTAGGTAGAGCCTTCGTGAAAAGGTCTGCAATGCTCTCCTGCGTGGGCACATATGCCAAGATGATCTCTCGAGCAAAGAACCTCTCCCTGACATAATGATAATGCACCTCAATGTGCTTAGTGAGAGCATGGAACACAGGGTTCCTTGCAACTCCCAATGCGCTCTAACTGTCAGTGAAGATAGTGGTGGAAGAAGACTAACCAACACCCAAATCAGCCATAAGGAGTCTGAGCCACACACACTCAACAGTCGTTCTGAAAGCTTCCCTATACTCAGCCTCACAACTGGAAGTGGCCACAGTAGGTTGCTTCTTGCTCAACAAAGATATGCATGAGTTACCAAGCATGAAGCAAAAACCACTAGTGGACACATGAGTATCATAGCAACTAGTGGACACATGAGTGCCACACACACTCCACAGTCGCACTTAAAGTTTCCTTATACTCAGCCTCACAATTGGAAGTGGCCAGTGGCCATAGTAGCTGCTTCTTGCTCAGCCAAGATATGCATGAGCTATCAAGCATGATGCAAAAACCACTAGTGGACACATGCGTGTCATAGCAACTAGCCCCGTCAGAGTCAGAAAAAGCATGCGAATCTGGCGGTAGTGATCCCCCCTTGAGATAAAACAACCCAAGTAGCCGAGTACCACTCAAGTAGCGAAAGATGCGCTTAATTGCCTTCCAATGCTTGACACCTGGGCAATGCATAAACCTGCTCATATGTGAGACAACAAACTGAATATCTGACCGAGTAATGCATAAGTAAATCAAGCATCCAAGAGCCTGCCGATAGAGAACAACATCAAATGCATCTCCAACATCATGAAGATTCAATCGTAAACCTGTCTCCATAGGATTGGCAATAGGTTTACAGTCTTCAAGGCCAAAAGACTGCAATAATGTGTCAATATATTTCGTTTGACACAAAGCTATTCCGCCATCAACTTGCATAAATTGAATGCCCAAATAATGATGGAAATGCCCCAAATGAGACATCTCAAATGAGGCATGTAAATCAGCCTTGAAATCAGCAATATGCTTCTCATGAGGACCAGTGAGCAGCATATCATCAACATACACAACAATGATCAGAAGCACATCATTAGCACGCTTAACATATAAGGTGCTTTCAGTTGGACGGTTCTCAAAACCATGTGCAATCAGATAGGCATGTATCTTTTCATACCAAGCACGTGGTGCTTGCCTTAAACCATATAATGCCTTCTTTAACGTGCAAACCTGGTTTTCATGTCCTTTCTGCACAAAGCCACGGGGCTGAAAAACATACACTTCTTCATGCAAGTCACCGTTCAGAAATACTGTTTTAATGTCCAACTGATGTACATTCCAACCATGATGAGCTGCAAGTGCATAGATGCTACGAACAGTAGTCATGCGGCAAGTAGGTGCAAAGCTTTCATCAAAATCAATGCCTCTTTCTTGTGCATAACCCTTTGCAACAAGCCTAGCTTATACGTATCAATTGTTCCATCAGGTTTATGCTTCAGCTTGTATACCCACTTAGTGCCAATGGCCTTCTTACCCGCAGGCAAGTCACGTAAAGACCAGGTACCATTGTTCATGATAACATCATATTGAGATTGCATTGCAGCCATCCAATGTTTAGAATTATGTGCTTCATCAAATGAAACAGGCTCAGTCTCATCACATAGATTAGAGGCGGCCATAGCATAGCAATCTGATGTAAAAGAGGCACTAAGAGAGTCTGAACGAGTACGGTATGATAGAGATGCATCTAATTTGCAGCCACGCAAAGTTTGGACTAGCGATTTTGCCATAGTTTTTACCTTCTCAATATCTGCTCTCTCATCAACAGGTGCATCATGTAAATCTGCATCAGAAATGGAATGATATGCATCATCACGTGAAACATGCAAAGGCTAAGAAGTTTCCTCATTAGGACCAGCGCTAGACTGTCCACCTGTAAAAGTAGCAGCAAAGTATTATACATGTCTTTGGAGCTAACAAATGTATCATTAGTACATGAAAGTTACGGTTGAATAGCATCTTCCACAAAAACAACATCGCGGCTAACCAGAATGCATTTTGTTTGTAGATTATACAGACGATAGCCTTTGCTTTTAGAACTGTACACAACAAAAATACATTTTATTACTTTATCATCCAATTTCCTACAATGTTGTTGAGGCATATGCCAAACAACCAAAAACAATGTTGTTGAGGCACTAATGCATATGCCAAACAACCAAAAACACGTAGATGATCAACAGATGGCTTGCGACCATGCCAAGCCTCATATGGAGTGATAGATTGCAGTGCTTTAGTGGGACACTTGTTAAGTATATATGTTGCACACATGACAGCCTCAAGCCAGAAACTGTGTGGTAAAGCCTAACTCTTGAACATACACCTCGCCATCTTCATGAAGTACCTGTTCTTTCGTTCAAAAACTCCATTCTGTTGAGGTGTATACGGCACTGTGTAATGATGTTTTATCCCATGTAAACTGTTTGAAGCACATAAACACTTCGGACTTTGCTTTGAGTGGATATACCCATGCATGCCTGGAAAAATCATCAATGAAAGTCACGTAGTAAAGATAGTTTCCAAAAGAAGGTGTCTGCATAGGTGCACAAACATCACTATGTACAAGTTGCAATTTCTGAGTAGCCGGAACTGAACCATCTTTTGGAAAGGAGGAACGTCGCATTTTGTCCAAAATATAGCCTTCATAGACATGTTTTTTGGGTTTCTCAAGTTTAGGCAGAGAGGAGATCATTTCAGATTTCTGCATGCATAGCGAACTAGCAAAATTCAGATGACCAAAGCGTGCATGCCAAAGCTTTGCATTTGACATAGCGTGAGAATCATGTACTGCACATGCTGAATCATTCACAGATTTTTCATGATCAATGAGCTTATACAGCCCACGAGTTAAAATGCAAGAAGCAATAATCATGTTGCCATTTGACAGATCATGAACTGTACGTCTGTCATCAACAAATTTCACAACCAAACCAATCTTGGCTAAGGTCGAAATTGATAACAGATTCTTCTTGATCCCTCGCATAAATAAAGCATCTGACAATGTAAAAGAACTACGATCGGTAGTAGTCAGAGTGATCTTACCAACTCCCATAACAAGATAAGAGGAGTTGTTGGCGCATATAATAGTATTCCCTGTAGGGGAGGCTCGAGTGAAGAAGAAACTGCGTTGTGAGGTAATATGTTTGGTCGCCCCACTATCAAAGTACCAAACATCTGAGTCTACTGCAGACATGCATTGCTTATGAGAAGATGGGTCAAAACTGCAAACAATTCTTTCAAGAAGCATGGATACATTACAGCCACAAGGAAGTTGCGGATCATAAATTCAGATGTGAATGTACTGCAACAACCATTCCGGCCTCTTTCTTTTTTGCCTCTTTAACAACTCTTAATGACATAATCATTTGCTTTACAGTATTTGTAAAACAATTTCTGTTTTTCCTGATCTCTTCTCATCTTTGTCTTCCTTCTTCGATCATGCAGAATAGCAGATTTTTGCTCGCAGAATTAGGATCTTCATGTTCGAGAAGACCATTGAGAACAGTATGCACAAGTGAACTGTCAGGAAGGACTTCATCAGCAAAAATAAAAAAACCCTTGATTGTTGTCAAAAAATTGTCCATAGAATCACCTTCATTATGTGCTCACTCTCCAATTGTTTTCGGAAGTAAGCAACACAAGCCTCATTCCTAGCATGGTACAATGTGGTAACTGTATCCAAAGCATCCTTAGTTGTTCTGCAAGAGCGAATGTGAGGAATAATGGCACGTTTGACAAACAAAGCTATCAATGCATGAGCCTGAGAATCTCTACCATCCCAAACGAATTTGCTCTGTAGGAGGTGCAATAGGAACCGAAGCACGAACAGGAATCTGAAGAATATCATCATCTTCTACGCCATCTGCATAAGCTTCAATACTTGTATTTGCAGGTGTAATAGGATGTTCTTCAACACCATGCACAATGTTCCACAGTCCTTTTGCAACCAATATACGTCGCCTCATATAAGCCCACAATGGGTAATTGGTACCATCCAACTAGTCCTCAACAACCAATATAGAGAATACATCACTGCTTTTAGCCATGGCCACTAACTAAAATACCTTGATGCAGAAAAATGATTGTATCCGAAAAAGTTGAATAGAACTACCTTGACGAGTTCTGCTAGACCTGTAGCAGACTTTGAAATGCTTATACTGGCGAACCGAAACTTGTATGTCTTTGGCATAAAAAGACGAAATAGCATGCACAAGCGCTGCGATAGTGCATTCGGAGGCCGAAACGAGCTCATATCGCGATTTCAATACCACAAAGCGAAGCCGTTTTGATCTCCTAATCACCCTGAGTATGCTCACCAAATTTCGTGCGATTTTGAGACTGTGTTCGGAGAGGTGTCGTTGACGACGCCCTAGATGAAGCTGCGACTTGCTGTGATACCAACTGTTGGAGTTAGAGGTCTGCGGAAGCACGCGAACAACACATGGAAGAAGAAGAAGCTTGGAGCACAACACACAATACTGAATGTATTACCGCTAGAATGTACAAAGATAAGTAATCCGTTAGGGCTATATGCGTATACACAAGCTGCGGGGAAAACCTCCTAAAGAGGGAAAAAAGTGCCCCGGCGGTCCTAGTGTGTTCACACACATCACTACCTAAATATATCAACAGGGCATTCTTGAGATGTGTGTATTTTCACATGTTTGTGTGTTGACCATTCGTCTTTAGTATGTAGAGTTTGAAATCATATTTCGTGATGTTCCATGTACTACTGTAGATGATCTATATGTATGACATATATACACTTCCCTGTATTACAATTCTCAAAAAAAAAAAAAAAAAAAAAAAAAAAATCTCTTCAAAGGGATAAAAATGTCAAATTTTATTTTCGGTATCAATGGTGTAGATCAAATATTGATTTAATTATCACAATTGTAATTTCTTTTTCTTACTATGTGCATAATCATTTCACAACTGTATGTAATTGTAAATGGGCTTACTGTAGTTCGCATTGGTGGTAACACACATATTGCAATGTGAAAGGAACATCCACCATTATATTATTTGTAACTATTTACAAGATAGTTGATGTAACTGTGGATAACTCAACTCCGACCGAGACAGCACTCACCTTTGAAACAACACGTATTAGTGTCACTCCTAATATGCAAAATATCTCTGAGATTCGAATCGGAAGTCCGCAATCCGTCCTTGGCACCTATCTGACTGGTTGCCACACGCTTTCAGCCAACCTCTTAAACGAGATTGGGGACATACATGTCTGTCCAAAATGACTCTACTGTGAAATAAGGTTGTGAATTTTTCATTCATTCTATTTCTTAGGCTGCCTTGCAGCACTACGTCTTACACCCTTCAGGGAGATGTCCCCCTATAAATATTGAATAACAGAACATGTTCATCCAAAAAAATTTATGTATGAACGTACATGCATACATACATATTTAAATATGGATGTATGTATGTATGTATGTATGTATGCAGACATGTATGTACTAACGCATACACACACAAATCATAGACATGCACACATCTCTCTCTCTCTCTCTCTCTCTCTCTCTCTCTCTCTCTCTCTCTCTCTCTCTCTCTCTCTCTCTCTCTCTCTCTCTCTCTCTCACACACACACACACACACACACACACACACACACACATTACATGCACACGTACACACAAATACACATGCACACATACACATACGCATGCACATGCACACATACACATGCACATGCACACGCACACATACACATGCATATATGCACACACATGCACACATATCCATACACATGCGCACGCACACACAGGTATACACACACACACACACACATGCACGCACACGCGCTCACACACTGATACACACACACACACACACACACACACACACAGGTATGTATACACATACACATGCGCATGCACTCATACACATCTACATCCACATCCACACACACATAGACACCCCCTTCTTCCCTTCTTCCCCTTTTCCCTCCTTTGCACCCACACCCACATATACACATGACAGGCACACACAGATTCACGCATGCGCACACACACATACGCACACGCGTGCGCGCGCGCGCACACACATGCAGACAGACAAACATGTGCGTGGGCATGCAAATGCCCACTTGCAAGAGCACGTGTGCATACATGCTCAAATGGCATGAGCATGCATACATGCACGCGCATGCGCACCACCACCACCACCACCACCACACACACACACAGACACACACACACATACACATTCACAATTCAAAGTAGAGATTTAAATTGTAGATATTTAATTAATAGAGAAAAAATTCATGATTTTTATCCGCTTAGATTTTTATTTTTATTTTTTATTTTCTATCTTTTTTTTCTAATTTTTATTTTTTACTTAGAGGAAATGCATTATAGAGAATACTTTCATAGATTAATATCACAAAAAACATGTAAAATATGTAAAACATTATCAACCTTTAAGTCTATCTTGAATTGATCAGTGATAGGTTGATAATAGATCAGTGATAGATACAGCTGTCAACTCATTTATCTACCTTCATACCTATTTAATATTTACCTACCTGTCAATGCATCCATCAACTCATTTATTTATCTGTTTCTCTGTCTCTCTATCAATCCCTTAAAACATCCATCTTCTATTTATGATCTATCTATCTACCTGTTCCTAAATATCCACCTATCTGTCTATCTATCGTCTTTGTATCTGTATGATATCCGTCCATTCAGCCACAGATCTATCTACCTACCTACAAACTGACCTAATAATATACCTACCTACATGTCTATCTTCTTGAAATAAAAGAGAGAAATAAATGTTTTGTTAATAATTGAGAAAATATGGTTGAGAATTCAACTGTTCTTCCAGGTCCTTCAGTATGTTACTGGATTACTGCATCTAATTGGCAACATACCAACTGTTTTGTGTCTCGAGCAAAAAGTGAACCAAATAGTTGATAGGTTGCAGTCATCTCAATCAGTTATTGATGAGCATTTAACAGTTGATCTACAAGCTACAGGATACAGGCTTCTGCCCCAGCTGTTATTTGACATTGATGGGACTGAAACTGTTTGGGTCAGTGCATCTATGCCAGAAGCAGATGAAAGCTTTTACAATAGATTGAAAGATAAGTTTACTTGGGAATGTGCAAGTGATGTTTCTGAAAAAATGCCATCAGGTGTATCAGGGAAGAGAAAAGCTGCTAATGCTCTTGATGGAGGAAACAAGAGGCACAGTACAGATGGTGGCATGAGTGGCCCTGTTGCTGACATGGCTTCTAGTGTGAATGGAGGTTTATCTGGAAGGCCTGTAACCATTTCATCTGCAGCAAGTGCATCAAGGAGGGATACTTTCAGGCAGAGGAAACCAAATACCAGCAGACCACCTTCCATGCACGTAGATGATTATGTTGCACGAGAGAGAGGTAGTGAATCTACATCTATTCTGAGTGGTAGTACTAGCCAACGCAGTGCCTTAGGAGGTGGCAGGCCACCATCTATACATGTCGACGAGTTCATGGCAAGGCAAAGGGATCGACATTTCGTAGTGGGGGCACCTACAACTGCTGAAAGCCATCCTTCGACATCTTTGCAAGCACAGGTGCAAGTTGAGACGACAAAACTGGAGACTTCCACTGTATCTGTTAAGGTGAGTCGACCAGTTATGCCTGAGGAGGATCTTCAGGATGTTGACATTGAGGTAGGAGTGCCTGATACAGATGATCTATTATCATTTCCCTCTGGGAGTGAGCTCATTCCTGACGTGGAGAAGAGCACTGGTTTATCTGCAAATATAACTAAGTCGAGCATAGAAACACCGATCTTACAAACCTCATTGACAGTAGATATTGAGCCTGGTATTCGGTTAAGTGCAAAAGAGGATATTTCAAAAGCAGATGAGACCCAGCTTGGAGCACCCGTATCCAAGACTCGCCAAAGTTTTGGAGACATCAAAGGGAATATTCCGAGGAGCAATATAATGCATGATACGTTTCAATCAACTTCACTGAATGTGAAGGTTCAAATGCAGCAAGTAGGGGATAAGCCCCCAGCACCAGTGGTATCTGTACAGGTGCAAGAGTCTGTTAGTTCAACATTCTCAACAACAATTTCTCAACAAGAACCTGGATTCCCTACTAGTGTAGGAAGCCAAAACATACATCATCAGAGTCGTCACTTACAGTTCAATGCTGCACCTCCTCTGCCACCTTCTTTGCCACCACCTCCACCGATTCCTGCAGGAGTTATACCTGAAAAGTTTGAAGTTTCCTCTGGTAATCTTTTTTTTTCCCCTTTTCCTTTTTTCCAAATGTTTCAGTATCTCATTCTCTCGTACTGACTGTCTAGCAAGGATTGTCTGTTTTGTTTTAACTGTCAGAGATGAAGATGGCACCTCTGCTTCCATCAAGTGCTCCATTATTAACGCCAGCTGCACCACCACCACCTCCTCCGCCACCTCGACCATCAAGCTCGTGGCAGCCTGCAGACCTTAATCTGGCACGCAAGGATCAAGTTCATGCGCCAGCTATCAGCACAACAACATATGGCATGGGGCTTGTTGCCAGTCAACATAGTGCGCAAATGGGTGCAATAGTTGGTTTCTCGCAAGCACCTTTACCACCATGGCCACCGGTAATCAATGATGACACAGGAGCTTTAGGAGCTGGTAGAATAGCACCTCCCCTCCCTCCAACCCCCCCTCCGTTTTCCAGCAGTCAGCAGGGTGCTGTCCTACAGGCTCCTATAGCCAGTGCTGTACCCAGTCTTCCTTCACCTTTCCAAAGTATTGGTAGATTACTTTCTGAAACTCCGTCAATCTTCAATACTCCAACTGCAATTGATTCTCCTTCCCTAGAAAGGAAATTTCCTCCATTCCCACCAATTTCACAGGCTATGCCACATTTGCCACCTTTGCTACCTCCTTTTCAACCTCCTCTTCCACCTGGGAGGCCAACCATGTCTCAAGCTTCTCCTATCTCGAGCACACTGATTCAGCAACATTATCTTCCTGTTCCATCACATCAGTTTATGCAGTCTGTGCCTACCTTCCAATTCTCAGTTCAAACTGCAGCAGCCACCACAGCAATGAATATGCCACAACAGTCATTTCCGCAACCAATACATCAAACAGTTCCTCAGCAGGTGACACCTGTTCCCCAGCAACAAGAACCTGGTAGCTTACTTCAACAAATCTTAGCCTCCCCTGAGGCAATTCAGGTAATCAGAGTTTCTCAAAGCTGATGATGGTCAGCTCTCAATCCTCTGTTAAAACACGTGCTCTTCAGTCCTGAAGGAATCATACATATGCTCCTTGCAGGATCTGTTGAAGGACCAGAATAAGCTTCAAAGTCTATTAGAACAACATCCTAAACTCATTTCCTTACTACAGGTTTCCTGCTTAGACCAATGTTATTCTTCACAGCTGTGGCTAGACTCATTCTAATCTGTCTATTGGTGTTTATTATGCAGGAAAAAATGAACCAAAGCTAACGGCTTGCTGATGGAAGTGTTTTGAGTTGTTAAAGTTTGTGAGAAAGTGTACTGTTATCCTATTGCATGGCTCCGTTTGCACATACAAGCACCCCTAAATGTGAGGTTTGATACTGTGGTGCTTGCAATGACTGCCACAAAGGAGATCATGTTTTAGTGACGCTTCTTGGATAAATGAACACTATCGTTTGGTAGAACGTTTCTGCGAAGGGGAGTGCTTTTCGGGTTGCAGCTACAAGTGTGCAGAGTTAGGCTCTATCAGAGAGTGCGATGATCCTTCCATTAGTGCCCTCTGAATCAGATCTCAATAGTGGTCACCGATGGTACGATCAGCCGCTAAGCAGACAATTTCTCAATTTTTACACAGAATGGAAATTTCTGTTATTGTAACAAAATTAGTCTCATTCCATCATTAACTTAGTGTTGAGCTTTATTGATATTTTCATGAAATGTTTTCAATGGTAGGCCACAAGCAAGGATGATATCTGGTTTGTAAAGATGCGATGAACACGATGTAAATAATGAGAAATGCCCCGCACCCGCACAGGAAAAACCCACCCTGACTCCATGTTCTTCAGGACCCTGAAAAGAAAAAAGGAAACCTGTTTTTTCCTGTTGCAGTTCCATGAACAAATACATACAAGACTAACGTGAAAAGAGAGAAACAAGTGGACACTGCAAACAGAGGGTGTACTTGTGTTCACTGGAGAGCGAAACAACATCTGATTAGGCAGAGCTTTTTCATTGAATGGGAAAGGCAATCGATAGGTTTGCGTGAGAAACTTTTCTGTTTGTTTTCCTTTTTTCTTTTTTTTGTATTTAACTATGTTATGGAGCTTAGCGAATTGTATCTCTGGCTACGAGGTATATATGAATCTCCATTCTTGACTACATGTGTGTTAGTTGTATATGAGTATCACATGTGATTGCCATAATCGTTTATTTGGAGCTATAATCTTCTACTATTGGATTGCCAGATGTCCAGAAAGAACTTATCACTTGGTTATTGGTTTAAATTTACTTCGTTTAGCGAGATGTGGAACTGCATCAAAGGAATGCAATAGGATTTTTCACAAATGATTACTACTTATGGTACAGATATCTGTTCGCCTTCTTTGTAATATGGGAATTCCATAGCCTATCGTGAATATATGGCGTACTAATAATCTTTCTTGCAGATTGCTTCAAACAAGAAAACTCTGCTTTCTTTCGAGTGCATGACATGATTTTCAATATGGTATGATTGTCTCGCTACGTCCTTACTCTTTGTAAATTAAGGGAGTTCCTGCGTTGTGACTATTCTTCTTGTTATAGGGACTTGTAAACTAAAGTCCTCAATGGACTCCATTCTCACCTCGAATCTCAAGAAGGTTCTTGGGTTTCTTGTTGTCGCAAAAGATTTCAATCTAACTAGTTGATGTTATTTTGTCGCCATTTTTCTAGTATAATCAAATATATAAAGTAGTACATTTTGCGAAGTGCTTATATCATGGTTATTAGCTTAATATTAGAAACAAGCGTACACAAGCAAGGTGTTTGCTACAGGCATTAATTACGTTTGCAATTTTTATTAACCATTCATACTTTTTTTATTACCAGGTTCTAGAAGTACATCCCCGGCTTGTGTTTATAAATTATTTAGAAGACATTAATATGCTGATTGTAGTCATTCAATCATTGTTAATTTTCATTGTTCACTGAGTAAACTTGCAAAACTTTTTCCCTATATTTTTAACTTGACTCTTGCTGCAATGGGCATGTAAAAATGTGGTGAATCATGAGAAAGATAAGCATACTTATCAATACAATGCCACCAAGTATGATAAAATCGACATGCTACGGCATTTCTAATAATGAATAGAAGCAAAGGCCAAACTTGATGGGTTTTAGTGTATCAAAGCTATTGAGAGTTCATAATGCTTCGATGCATAGTCTTCATAAAAGGTAGTCTGACTTATTTCATGTGCCATATACATTAGGTAAATAAACTCTGAATCACAGAGATATTCAATGATCTACAAACCCCAAACTAATTAATTAATCTTTTCTAAGGAATACACCCTTACATATTGATGCATTTGTTGGATGTATCGCCCTACATGGAACATCTCATCACTCTTATTTTTTATCTCATCAATTTGAAGATAGAATTGTTCATGCATCTTTTTCGTATTGTAGTAGTGAAATGTAATAAATACCTAAATCATGCTTAGCGGGTTAATCATGACATATTCTTGGGCTTTGGTCCCTTGATAATAACAAAGGTTTAAATGACTCAAATAGTGTATCAAGGTTTTGATTTGGATGAAGATAACATATAATGAGGATGAATTCTATAGTTTTGAAGAGAAACTCCATTAGTGTTTTAGATTTGACAATCTTGTATGACAATGTTTTGCCGTATTGATTGTTTTTCTTGAGATATTTGGGATAATATAGTGACCAGTGGTCTCTCTCAGCGTGGCCAAATATGTATGTATGCTCTCAACATATGAGTAATCTTGGCTTTCTCGAAAAAGATAACTAAAATAGAAATTCCTACAATACTTGGTTGTTGGAGTTCATCTAAGTATACGTGAATAGTAGAATAGTAGAGGACTCGAGACCAAAAGTTCTTTTAAAATAGATACCTTTTCTAAATGCAAGCTTATATAAAAATGAAGAAAGAGTACAATGACACCTTCTAAAGGATTAGTGGGAGTTTAGAAACTCTTTGCATGTTGATCTTCTTAGTGTTTTTATTTCTTAATCATATCCTTTGGATACTAATCCTTGATATGTAATGACATATTTAGACATGTGAGTTGTCATAGGGAGTATGTTTATTTGGCTTTATGGATAAATGTACCTATGTGATCTATACTTAGGATTTAGCTTCCATCAAGGGAGAAATAAGTGCTTATGTTCATATCTTGTTGATATTGATCACATAATATGAAATGTCCTTAGATCTTTTGGGATTACACTCATTTGATAATAGAGGAATAGAAAAATCTAATTGAAATTGAAAAAAATCAGATGGTCATATGTGATATTCATTGAGAAAATGATTGTTGAAGATAACTAAGTAATGAATAGAGTAGCTAGCTATATTTTATGAGTGCAATCATCTAGATGACACATGTGACACATCTCTTAATCTTAAATCACAATCCACACATAATAATAGAATTGGGCATAACAAGATATATGAGCGTAAAATTGAATATAACAAAAGGAAGGGGGAAGGGGAGAGAGAGAGAGAGAGAGAGAGAGAGAGAGAGAGAGAGAGAGTTCTATTATCTAATCCAAAATATAGAAGTAGTCCTGATCTACATTACAAAATCTATCAAGAAGCTTTAATGAGAAGTCTCATGCACTCAAACACCCTCGACATCTCAATCCCAGTTGCAATCACAATCACAATTCCAATCTCATTCTTGAAAAGAAAATGATCATGATCAATGCATAACCATAATTCATATCCCTAGTTCCCAATCTTCATATGTAGATCTCCCCTTGGCAATTGTGCAACCAATCATGCCTTTTTAGACATGCGCTCTTGGAATCTACATGCTCTAAAATGGCATCTTTTTGCATGCCTAATCTAGGAATCCCAAATTGGCCAGGCATTTACTTTCCACGTCCACCTTAAGAATTGAACTTGTAAAAAGTAGAGGGCTTGGGCAATTGTGCAACCAATCATGCCTTTTTAGACATGTGCTCTTGGAATCTACATGCTCTAAAATTGCATCTTTTTGCATGCCTAATCCAGGAATCCCAAATTGGTCAGGCATTTACTTTCCATGTCCACCTTAAGAATTGAACTTGTTAAAAGTAGAGGTAATCCCTACAACACACTCACACATATGTTAATCATCCCAAATAACCCACATACAATTTTGCATTTTTTTAAACTTACTTTTTCAAGCCTTGTAACTCAAAAACAAAGAGGAATCAGCTTAAGCTTAATGGAGATGCCCTAGGAGCAAATCCACTTCCAAATATCACTTTTGAGCCCCATGTAGTAAGAAATTCTAGAGATGGAAAACACATGAAAAATCTCTTCATTAACATATCATAATGCAATCAAATGAAACAAAGTTTTTCTACTAAAAGCACTCTACCTTTCTCTCATGCAACACTTTCTCTAATTCCTATATCTTCATGTTCAAATTTGACATACAAATTTCTTGTGATAATCTTCTAGAGAGAGAAGGTAAAAAATTATTAATACAAAATCTTGCAGACAAGATCAAAATATCCTGAACATGAAATTTCATTATTACTTGCATCATTATTTTGGAAAAGAACATCTATCTTAGTATGTATCTTATAACATACATCTTCAAGGTTTATGTTTTGTGTATCATATTATTTGATTGTAT
>CM035414.1:81069582-81072082 GCA_020310875.1 Ceratopteris richardii
TTAGTACTGTACTTCACATTGGGTTCCATCGGATTACTGATACTCATGCAATGCTCCATGCCATATTTCTTTAACAAATCTAAAATATACTTCCTTTGTAGAAGATATACACCATCGTCCTTCTTCATAACTTCGATTCCAAGAATGTATGTCAGTTCTCCTAAATCTGAAATTTTAAATTCAGATCCAAGCTCTGCTTTGATCCTGGCTATCTCACCTTCATTGTTTCCTGTTATTATCAAGTCATCCACATAAATTGAAATATAAACAATCAATGATCCTTCAACCTTAACATACAAAGAAGTATCTGCATTTGAACACCTGTATCCCTGCTTTTCAAGAAACCTTACCAATCTAAAATTCCAAGCCCTTGGGGCCTGCTTAAGACCATACAATGCTTTCAAGAGTTTACATACATGCATAGGCTTCTTGGGATCTTCATAACCTGCTGGTTGCTCCATGTACACATCTTCTTTTAAATCACCATTGAGAAATGCATTTTTCATACCTAATTTATACAGATTCCATACCTTGCTTGCAGCAACACTTATTAATGTCCTTATTGTTGATATCTTGGCAACAAGAGAAAATGTCTCCTCATAATCGATGCCATAACTCTGTGCATAACCTTTACAAACAAGCCTTGCTTTATATCTGCTTATTGAACCATCACTATTTCTCTTTATCATGTATACCCATTTGTTATCGATTACCTTCATGTTAGGTTGCCTTGGAACTAAACTCCATGTATTGTTCTCATACAAAGCTGTCATTTCTTCATCCATTGCTTTAATCCATTTCTTTACCTTTGGTGCTTCTTTAATAGATGTTGGTTCTTGCTCCTCAAGAAGTTTTTCCATATAAGCTTCATGAGAAAATCTTTGCAGTTGCCTTCTTTCTCTTACTGGATACCTTGATTGACTTCTTGTCCTACCATGCTTTTCTTGCCTTTGAGATTGAGTTCTTCTTGACGTAGAACCTTCACTTTCTTCTTCTTGTGACTCAATTTCCTTTGAAATTAAATCTAGAATTTTCTTCAACTTCTGATTGGGGGAGTTACCTCTTCATGTGTAATTTGACTTTTTGGTGAGCTTGGAGAACTTGGCTCTTCTTCATGACTTCTTGTAGTTTCTTCTTCATCTACCTGCACTTCATGTTTATACCAAGATTTATCTTCATGAAAAATAACATCTCTTGAAACAATTACCTCTCCTGTATCTGGGTTCACACATCTATATCCTGGTTGCCCTTCTGCCATACCAATAAAAACCATTTTTTGTGACCTTGGATCCAACTTTGACCTTAATTGTCATATGCTTCCAAAAATTCTACAATTAGAAATATCTAGTTCTGATCCATAAAACAATTCATAAGGTGCTTTTTGTACATGACTTTGACTAGGTGGTAACCTGTTCATCACATAAACTGCCATATTGCATGCGTCAACCCAAAAAATAAGTGGTAAGTCCTTTTCATTTAACATACACCTACCCATCTCCAAGATAGATCTATTTCTTCTTTCGGCCACACCATTTTGTTGAGGCATGTATCTATTTGTAGTCTCCTTTTTTATTCCTTCTTCTTCCAAATATGCAATAAACTGATTAGAAAAATATTCACCTCCTCCATCTGATCTCAATCTTCTTATGCTTCTACCTGTTTGCTTTTCAACCAATGATTTAAACTTCTTCAACATATCAAACACTTCGGATTTGTATTTCATAAAATAAATGAATGTAAACTTTGAGAAGTCATGAATAAATGTTACAAAGTACTTGCTACCTGCCATGGACTCTTCTTGAGATGAACCGCACACATCAGTATGAATCAAGTCCAAAATAGCTATGCTTTGCAATCTAGTTTTTGAAAAAGGACTTCGTACCTGTTTTCCAAACTAGCATGCCTCACAAATAAAATCCAAATCTTGCTTAGGTAGTTGTGGTAAACCTTCAACCAATGATTTCTTTGCAATATCCTTTAACCTCCCAACACTGATGTATCCTAATCTTTTATGCCATAAGTCCAATTGACTTACTTGAGTCTCATTAACCATTGTATAACCTGGATAATCTAGAACTTCAACTTCATAAGTATATAATATGTTTACCTTTTGTCCTTTTATAACAAAATTCCCATCCTTCTTCTGATAATCCTGCCACTAATTATTGTCAAAATCGACCTTCACTCCATTGTCCTCCATTTGTCCAACTGAAATCAAATTTCTTATAATAGTAGGAACAAACAAAACATCTCTAAGAGCTACATGTTCATTAAGTGGACAATCACCAATGTAAACTACTTCATGCTCAATACTATCTCCTGTCGTAATTGCGACTCTTGAATCTGGCTTCTATAAGTTCACAAACCACTATCTACATACCAAGTTTTGTTGTTTACCTTCCTCTTATGTGTCTCTGTATGCATAGCCATAAGAATGTTGTCATTCTATGTCTGAGCCTCCTTTTGCACTATGTTATTGTTTTGATCCATGTGATCTTGG
>CM035414.1:81087082-81149582 GCA_020310875.1 Ceratopteris richardii
CTTGAGTAACAAAGGAAGTAGCTTGCCCTTGAAGCATTGAATCCTGGTGCATATCCGAAAATTCTAAATACAATTGTTCTTTCAAGTAGCAAAACTCTGTATGCATTAAAGGGTATTGAAGTAAAATCCATGCATCTTGAAAGAGTAGAATTGTGCAAAATTTGGCTCGTCACTATAATACTTATGAATAATACAAAATAATTATGGATTCAATTTTGGAAGATAGCGGATCACTGAATGAATATCCACCTTTGTCTTTCCTTTCTCCTCTATGGCTTTCCTTATTCTTTCCCTTGCCAACGTAGTTGTCTTCATACAATATAGATAATTGTGGAAAAAATTGAAAACCTAGGTCAGAAAAAGTCCAAGGAAACTTTTAAAGTCATAGAAATAACTGGAAACACAAGTGGAAACAAAGCATGAGGCACAACCGATTAAAGCGGTAAGGGTCATCATAGAATATCGGATGGGCCTAATTGCTTGCATCGGTCATGTTCAATTTCTCACCCTAAACTTTATAGAAACATATAATTAATGTTGAAAATAGCATTTATACACACATTATATTTGTTCTATATGGAGCATTCATTCATATAGCTAGAAATATGATACTTGTTTGGACACGACCAATTCAAGCGATTAGGCCCATCAAAGAAGCTTGGATGGTCCTAATCGCTTGAATTGGTTGTGTCCAAAGGAGGTCATCTTGAACCTTAGATTGCATGTGAACTTTTGTATCGTATTATTGGTTAAGAGTTTGGAGAAAATTATGCTACCATTGCGTCTGAAACGGCCAAAACCCTAAGATTGACTGTCTATTTGCATGATTTTGATACCCAAAGGTCTTGATAAGCCGCTTTGTACTGATTTCCAGACACAACAGATTCAAGTGATTAGGCCCATCCAACATTTCCAGATGAGCCTAATCGCTTGGATTGTTCATGTCCTAGATTCATGTACAAATAGGCTCATCAAGACCTCTCGGTATCAGAATCATGCAAATAGATAGTCAATCTTAGGGTTTTGTCACGTTTCGGATTCAATGGTAGCATTAGTTTCTTGAAATTCTGAGCCAATAGTAAGATAGAGAAATTCACAACCAATGCAAGTAGAATAAGCTAGTCAAAGGCCAGCCAAATGCGTGTAATCGCTTGTATCAGTCGTATGGGGTATGAAGCACAAGTATGTGTCCTAGTGGAGAACATGACCAATGCAAGCGAAATAAGCAAGTCAAAGGTTGGTCAAACACGTGTAATCGTTTGTATCGGTCGTATTGGGTATGAAGCACAAGTATGTGTCCTAGTGGAGAACATGACCAATGCAAGCGAAATAAGCTAGTCAAAGGTCAGTCAAATGCATGTAATCACTTGTATTGATCGTATCGGGTATGAAGCACAAGTACGCAGGGTGATGAAGAGACAAATTCTATGAAGGTTGAAAATATGAAATGGTGAAGGGGACTCGTATTTATAGTCGAGGAGGACTGGGTAACGATCACATGATGTGGACCAATAAGCGAGCACCACATGGCAAAAGGACGTTGGGGATCACAACGGCTAGCTGCCATATGTCACCAACTATCAACTCATTCCAAAGACCTATTTAAGCTCCTCTATTCACTTTTTTTCATTTTTTTGTGAACTCCTTGCTAGCACCGACTTGACATTGCCTTCGAGGTTTTTACATGCTTTTCAAAACTTTCCATAGACCACATTTTGCATGAGGTATGATGGATCACAAAATCCCTTGATTTACTTCTATTCTTATTTCGTTGACCATTCTTTTCCTTGTTCTTGCTCCTGTCACGTTGTTGATTCTTTCCTTGGTAAGAATCACGAACATTATATGCATCTCCACTTTGAGTGCCAACCATAGATTTTCTATGAATCTCCTCACTCAAGAGTGCTCCACATATGCCATCATAGACGAGTTTACCACCAGGTGCACTATTGCTAATAGCTATGCAAAACGTATCCAATGATGATAGGAGGGTGCATAACAGCAACACTGCTTTCATTTCATTATCCATATCCATTTTTTGAGCTTGTAATTGAGATAATATAGCAGTGAACTCATTTAGATAAGCTGTAACACTATTTGTGTCCTTCATGCGAAGGTCATATAATTTTCTCATCAGATACACTTTATTTGATGTCGTCTCTTTTTCATATGTATTGCATAATCTTCCAAAGCTCCTCTGCACTTTCACAGTCTAATACTGTAAAGTAAACATTATCTGCCAGGTGAAGGTGAATGGTAGACCTGGCCATATCTAAATCATCCCAATCATCTTCATCCATGTTGGCAGGCTTCTTTGAAATCCATTTACTGGCTTCCATTGCCTCCTTTGAATCATCACATCTTTAATCTGATTCTTCCATAGAGCAAAGTTTGTGCCATCAAATTTTCAGATCTCAAAATGGTCTTTGCCTTGCAAGTTATAGCTCCTCCTCAGAACATTGGCACTAGACCCTGATCCACTAGATGTGCCTGAGACCTCTGATGCCATGATGGTAGAGAACTAAATAGAATGATAATGGAGCTAGAAGAGTCCAAATACCAATGAATAAGTATATCAAGGAGTAAATCGATCACTGTATAGTTGACTAACCCAAAATTTTGGAAAAAAATTGCCAGAGCATCCTCTGCAAAATGAGCATATGACCAATGTCAAAATGTCATAAAACTGCAAGTACTGACATGTTTACCTGCATAGTGAATCACTGACTCCACTGCATATAATCACTTACCCAATAGAAGCCAACTAGGCTTATCAAGCACCTATGAACAACTATCATACATCTCCTATGGCGAGGTTGGGTAAGTCTTCTACCTGCATCACCGAAGAGACCCTGACATCTGGGTGTCTCCTAGTTAAGAAAACCTCACCACGACCCTCTTTATCAAATGTAAGAGGCTTTATACAAAAGACATAACCGCTATATCAATGACCACATGGATGTACATAAGTAGTATCCACAAAAGTGTACATGGTGTGTATGTGCTCAATATATGCAGCAAAATGACACTAAAAGGCTGAATGCACAACCCAAAAACTAGCCAACAACACTTGCAAGTGTCTGTCAACTCTGATGTTTTAGGCTCAAAAACCTGCATAAGTTTGCAAGGCTGCTCCCACCAAAACTAAAAACCTTTCAAGAAACCTATAGTTTTACAAGTGTGGATGAAAACACAGTCCCAAAGGTTTACATTTATTATCGGAGAAGTACAAAGAATACTCTTCTTGATGTTCTTGGACTTGTGTGAAGATAACTCTATGCAAAAGTACTCCAAAATGGCTCCAAAAGACACCCCAAAAATGCTTCAAAAATAGGCTTTGAAAGCAAAGAATGAAGCTTTGAGGGACTAAAACATGTTCAAGGTAATGTTAATCTTAGTCTTTCCCCTTCTTCAGACACCACAAGAGTGTAGTGAAGTGGCAAGAGATTGTCATAGTTAAGCGAGCTCTGGGGGAACAGTACTGGGATGGGTGACCTCCCGAGAAGTACCGGGAACCTCTATCTTCCTTGATCATTGAGGTCCTCCCTCGCGTGCAGCCAATGGTGCCAATGGTGCCAATGTTGACTTCGATGACTTGGATGACAAGGTATGCCAAGGTCTATGCCTTGGTCGCCACCTTAGTTGCAAGCCTTGGAGAAGGGGGGGGGGGGGGGGAGGGGGGGTTTCTCGCTTCACTCGCACAAAAGGAACAAAGATTCTGCATCAAACTGCTCTGATACCGGTGAAGTAATTCAATGGCAATACACCATGGTGTGCTCTCCTTCTTGAGAGCTCCATGACAATATCCTCGAAGTAGAAAACCGAGCTCCTAAAGCTGCACACAGTACTCTGTATAGAGGCTACATAATACGTAGAAAAACACAGTACACAGGGAGCATGAAGACAGACTTCTTAGCTCTTACAAATGCGGTCAAACTTACAATCTGTGACTAACCAAGCCACTATATGTTTTATTAAAGAACATATACAAAGAAGTGTCTGGTGGCCATTTGGCCTTTCACATGGACACTAATGGTAACAGAGGCTTCTGCAACAACCATTCTAGCCTCTTTTGTAGCCGGTTTTGGACAACTCTTTATGACATGATCATTTCCTTTACAGTATTTGCAAAATAATCTTTTTTTTTATTATTTCTTCTCATCTTTGTCATCCTTTTTCAACTGTGCAAAATTAGAAGACTTTTGCTTACTAATAGATGACCTACATTTACCTTTGCTCTATAACTAGCTAAGAAAGCTTAATATGTTATACGCATAATGGACCTATTCTGCCTAGACTGATCTTCTTGCAACAAAACAGAGACTAACTCCTCAAATGTTAAGGCATTTGGATTGCCTTTCATCAGTAATCGAAGAGTAGAAGCAAAACTCTGATATGAATCTCAAAGACCATTCAGAATAGTAAATTCCATTGAGGTAAGCAACATGAGCCTCATTTCTTGGCTAGTATAAGGTGGTAAGTGTATCCCAAGCATCCTTTGTTGTTTTGCAAGAGAGAATGAGGGATAATGACACATTTGATAGATAAAGCTATCAATGCATGTGCCTGAGCATCTCTGCCATTCCATTGAAGTTGTTATGCACTATGTGTGATAGGAACTGTAGCACGAACAAGAATTTGAAAATCGTCATCTTCAACATCACCTTAAATAACTATATTTGGAGGTGTAGTAGGTCATTTTTTAACACCTTGTACAATATTTCATAGTCCTTTTGTGCCCAATACATGACGCATCATATATGCCCACAATGGGTGATTGGTACCATCCAACTTATCCTCAAGAGGTAACATATGAAATACATCATTGCTTTCAACCATGGCGACTGACTAAAATACCCTGATGCAAAAAAATGACTTTATCTCAAAAAGTTGAACAGAACTACCCTGTCGAGATCTACTAAACCTATGGCAGACTTCGAGATGCTTGTACTAGTGAACCAAAACCTGTATATATGTTTAGAACAAAAGGATGAAATTGTCTACACAGGCATTGTGATAGTGCATTTGGAGGCCAAAATGATAGATCCAAATTTTGACACCACAAAGTGAAGCATTTTTGAACTCTTAATTGCCCTAAGTATGCTCACCAATTTTCATGGGATTCTAAGACTATGACCAAAGGGGTATCAATGATGCCCTAGATGAAGTGACGACATGCTCTAATACCAATTGTTGGAGTTTGAGGTTTGCAGAAGCACGCGAACAACACAAGGAAGAAGAAGAATCTTGGAGCACAACACACAATAATGGATGTATTACCAAGTGAATGTACAAAGATAAGTAGGTTGTTAGGGTTATATGCTTATATACAAGCTGAGGGAAAAAAACTCAATTCAAGTCTTAGCTTGTGGCATTGCAGATTTGGACATACCTTTTTCTTAGCAAAGATCTCTTGCAATAATCTTGTCAAGGGTTTACCCAAAATTGCACAAGTGGAATTGAACTGCCAAGAATGTGCCAAGAAGACACTTTCCCCTTTGCCTATAGAAGCATCCAATTCCTCATTTAAACCCTTAGCATTAGTCCATGCTGATATTTGTGGACCTATGCATAACCCATCTCTAAGTGGGACAATTTACTTCATCTTGATAGTAAATGACTTCACTAGATACACGTGGGTTTATTCACTGAAGCATAAAAAGGATGCCCTTTACAAGTTCAAGAAGTGGATATAAATAATTCAAGAAGAATTTCCAAGTTCTTTGAAAGTCAACTAATCTGATGGAGATAGTAGCTTTGTCAATCACACCTTCTCCAAGTACTTGAAGCAACATGGAATTAAGTATCAAGCAAAGCAAGATACTCAACAAGGTATTGTCTTACAAAAGATTTAAAGTGTGATCCAGATGGCCAAGGTTATGCTTAGTCAAAAGCAACGTCCATTAAAGTTTTGGGGTGAAGCAGTACAGACAGCGGTACATATTCAGAATAGAGGGTTCTCAAATGTCTTGAAGAACCAAACACCATTTGAGGCTTACTTTCAAAAGAAGCCGAGTGTGAGCTATTTTGCATCTTTGGTAGTGATGCCTATGTTCAAGGTCATGATGATGATCGACGATCTCTTTGTAGGGAGTTCAGATACTGGCAAACCCTCGATGTCAATTGGCTGAGAACTTGTACCTGCCTCGGCCATGATGATAGAGGTTTTTGATGTCATGTGAATCTACTAGAAGGAATGAACCACATTAGTATTTCCAATGAGAGTAGTTGAGACCTTGTTCCCCATGCAATACCAACATGATGTATTGGACTCAATGTGTTATGTTGATGTGTGCTTGAGTGTTGTGAAGTCATGAATTAGTAAAGGTAGTTATGACTTGAATGCATACTATGGAAATGCCAGTAACTCTGCATGCACCTAACAATGTACATCCAATTTACAATGTCAAATCAAGTGGTTTACTACCAAACTTAACTTTCCAAACTTCCCTTAGGGGATTATAGATTTTGCTAGTAATAACAATTAAGGGTTTCAGAGATGACTCTACCTGGATCTCAGACTTTTTGAATATCCATTTCCAAGTAGTTCTAGGTTAATGCACACGTGCTCATGTTGTGATGACATGTTTTAGCTTCAGAGCCTATTGATTGGGTACATGTGAGTGTTGCCTTGATTCTAGTGGATTTCTTATGGCAAGTTGAGTGTATAAGTAGGTCTTAGGCACCTAGATTCATTTAGCATTGGGGTCTACCTTCCTTGACCGCTTAGGTATCTAGATGGAGGTGACTCACCAAGGATGACTCCTAGAATATGGAGTTGTCTCCTTGGATTGTTTTATTGGCATTGTACATACTCATGGTTGTGTCAAGAGGGTAGGTGGTTGTTCACTCTTGCACCCCCAAATCTACTTCTTTCCTTGAGTCCTCTTGTAGTAGACTATGTTTTGAATAGGCAATTCAATCTCCTGCATCCCCTACTTCTTGAATCATTTATGCTATTTTATTTCGATTGCCTTTGGAAAAGAAGAGAGCTCCACCTTATCTCTAGTTATTTTGTTGAGAACAACATCCTTCTGCATTACAGAGCTTTGGACAAGAGCAACATGTTTATCTTCATGAGTGCTCTTGGAAGGACCAGGTGTGGGTGCCTTTCCTAGTTCCTTGAGTGCTTGATTTGATAGTTCTACTATGATGCATTTCTGGTTCACCCAAGCTTGAAGAAGTCCATTTCTTAGGTTTAGGTTCACCACACAGTCGTATATCCAATCTTGGCCCAAGATAAGAGGTTCAATGTGATCCTCGTCTTGACACACTAGCACTTTTACTGTCATATGGACATCTTGGATAGAGATGGGAAGTTCCACCTCGCCTATAAAAGGGGTTTCCACTCCTCCCAATCCTATGAGATAAACTTCTATAGGATTAATATTTAATTGCAAATCTTAATAATGAGAAAGTCTAATTGCACTTGTGACTACACCTGAGTCAATCAAGGCTCTTACAGTCCTTGCACTCTTTCCTTGTCCTACCTCTAGGGTCACAAAAGGATATCGATCAGTTATTCGAGGGGAAATTACTCTTGAGGCTTGGCACTAGAATCTTCATCAGCATCTGACCTAGGTTGATCTCTACCCTATATTCTCAATTTCATTCGTGATATGTCTTCTGGGGCTTCTACCTGAGCTTCTTCTCAAATCTGTTTTCCTCTTCCTTATGTTTCTTTGCAGTGTTGAGTCGACTAAGAATTTCTTTGATGAGAGGTGCTTGATACAATTTCTTTCCACACCCACTAATATAGCTAGGTGGAATGTCACCCTCTAAGGTAGCTAACTAGACTGCTCCACTGGTTGGTATTTTGTTAATTATCATTGACCGATAGCCACGCTTCTCTAGTTTCCTTGCATGTTGCTTTAGAGTATACACCAAGACTAAATCTCCTACTTTCAAGCCCTTATCCTTGATGTGCACATCAAAGTAGGCTTTTTGTCTCTTCTTAGCCACATAGATCCCTACAACAGCTCTCAATCGCATTTTTGCTAATCGTTCTAAGTCAAAGATCCTAGAGGAAAGCTCGTGACCTATCCATTGATGCTCTTGTTCTACTTTCAATGTGGGCATAAAAAATTCTAATGGTATCATTGCGTTTTGTCCAAATACCATTTGAAAGGGTGTGGCTTGGAGTACCGTTTTATAAGCCACTCGGTAAGCCCAAACAACATGATGTAGCTATTTTGTCCCAATTAGAGTGCTTATTATTCACTAATTCAATCAGAACAATGCAAAGTATCTTGTTCGTGCTTTCGGTCTAGCCATTGGCTTGTGGGTGATATGGAGCCGACTTCTTGTGAATAACCATGAATTCTTGTAACAAGTATTCGATGACCTCATTCAAGAAGTGAGTGCCATGATAACTAACCAATTCTATTGACAAACCATATCTTATAAATACATTTTCAAACAAGAACTTGGCAGTGGTTTGTGTATCATTCTTCTTGGTGGCTTTCACCTTTACCCATTTGGTGAGATATTCTATGGCAACAATAATGTATTCAACATGTGAACTATTAGCTGGGGGATTAATAAGACCTAGAAAGTCTATTTCCCATTTAGAGAATGCACATCCATCCATCATGGGTTTCAGTGGAATCTCATCCTTTTGTATTGGGTACTAAATTCGTTGACAAATGTCACACCGCTTCACATGGTATGTGCATCCATGTGAAGGGCTGGCCACCAAAGACCTGCAAACAATACTGCTTTTATCACCCTCTCTAGTCCAAAATGTCCTCCTACCACACCTTGGTGAGAAGTTTCTAAGATCTTAAGATATTCACTCTCATGGACACATATTCGAAGATATCCATCCCTCCCTCGTCGGTATAAGTTGTCACCAATGAATGCATATTTTGGGGCTTCCTATTCTAAGCTCCTTCATTTGGCCAAGGTCATTTCTTGAGGGAATGTTTTCGTCCTCAAATATTTTATGAATGGTTTACTCCAATCTAGTATTAGAGACACTTGATACAAAGTGGCATGTTCCACAATGGTCTAACAGATAGGGCATTCCTTGCACATCCTATGGACATTTGCTTCCATTGTGGGCCAATATACACCCAATCTTCACAAAGTTTGTAGGGTTCGGTGTTTAGAGTGATGTTGTTGTAGTGCACCTACATGTGCTATTTGCAACCACTTCACATGCTCATCTTCATCTACACAACAAGCCAGTATGGCTTGATCAATGTGCTTATACACATTGCCTACCAATATGTGATATTTTTGAGACCCACTACTTCTTTATCATTGGCCTTCAATACGGGATGCTTGGATCCAAAGGTTAGAATAGGCACAATAGTTTTGGCCCAGTTAGGCACTACTTCCAAGTTCAAGAAGTAAGCATCAGGAAGTTCATCTAATACTCCTTCAGGGGACTCTCTTGAAGTTAGTCTAGAAAGGCGATTCACCCTAAGGTGAGTCTTACCTTGCCTAACCACAACCTCAAATTTGTATTGCATTAATAAGAGGAATCATCTTACCAGTCTTCCAGTATTGCAAGGTTTGTTCACTAGATAGAGTAGTGCTTGATGGTCTATAAAAAGTTTAAACTTATTTGCAAGCAAATAATGTCTAAACTTTTTAACCACCTACACCATGCATAATCCTTCTCTTTTGATAGTGGTATAATTTTTTTCATCCACATTCAATTGTCTAATGGCATAAGCAATGGGAAGATCTATATTACTTTCATCCAGTAGGTTGTGCTGGTACACACCCAATAGCATGATTGGATGCATCCACATGAACATGGAATGGCTTGTTCCGATTTGGTGTAGTCAAGATTGGTGTTGAACACAATCATCACTTAAGCTCATTAAAGGAGTTTTCACATTCTTCTATCCACTCAAAGTTAGTCAAAAGGTTGTACAGAGGCTTTGCAATGATTGCATACATGTGATAAATTGTCGATAATAGCCGCAATTCCCCATGAAATCTTGTACTTCCTTGACATTCTTTGGCCTGGCCAGCTCTGCAATAGCTCTAAATGTATCCTCGTCCATGGATATTCCATTCTTTGACACTATGTGTCCTAGAGTCTTGCCTTGCTTGACCATAAGAACACACTTTTCTGGGTTTAGGTAGACTTGATATTGTCTACATTTGTCAAAGAGTTGTCTTAGCCCAGGTATATGTGTTTGTCTAATGTTGGAAGGTAGTTGATGCATTGGTAAGACCAAATGGTATTACTTGAAATGTGAATATGCCCCATTCTGTGGAAAAATCCATCTTATGCTGGTCTTCTGGGGCAATAGCTACTTGATTGTAGCCTGAAAATCCATCAAAGAAGCTGTAGACTTCCTTGCTTGCTACACATTCCAATAAGTGTTTTGTGATAGGAAATGGATAACTATCTCTAATAGTGGTTGTGTTAACCTTCTTCAAGTTAATGCATACATGTAACTTGCCATTCTTTTTGGGCACCACTACAATGGGGGACACCCATTTTGTGTGCTCAATATCATAGATAAATCTAGCTTCAATCAACCGATCTATCTCTTCCTTCATCTTAGCAGCATAATTGTCATTGTAGGTGTATGGCTTCTACTTAGAAGGTTTGGCTTCTAAGGTCATGGGAATTCTATGTGAGCATATGTCAGGGTCTACTCCTTTTAGGTCCTTATAAATCCATGCAAACACATCTCTATAATCTCATAATAAATCAATCAACTCCTTTTCCTCTTCTTCTATCAAGTCATGTCCTATGTACATGCATAATTATTTACCTTCTTCTATGGCCACAATAATTTTTTGGTTGTCTCTTTGTTATCATAGGCCACTCTTGTGAGTGCTTCTCATTTAGGCATTTTGTTATCCTCTACCGCATACTTCTTAAAATTTTGAAGGACCTCAAATAAAGATTCTTCCTCTTGTGGTGGAAGTTCTCTCTTCTTTCTTTTCTTACCTTCACTCTTAGTGTTTACCTTGACCTTACATCATTCGTAAGCTCTTCTCATCCTTGAGGATGAGCTTGTACTACATACAAGTATTCCTTTTTTGACACACAAAAAGGATCCATAATAATTGATTCTAAATTCGAGTCACATGCTTGTTCAAGTTTGTCCATACTAGGCTCACACTCTTCAATAACCAAATCACACATGATTGGTTCTATAGTGAAAACTCAAACGTCGTTCTTGATTGACAGCCACATCCATTGTGGCAAGGATGTCCACCCAACCATGAGGTTTAAACTCTTCGTTCGAAAATACAATAGGTGCATAGGTTGTTTCTCTAATTGATCTATAAGTTTCCTTCACACCTACTGCTCTAGGATTTTCTCTTTTCTCTTCTTCTACTGCAACTTTACACATCCATAAGTCAATGTCTTCATGCATCCATGAAGATCTTGATCCTATGGAATGCACTGACTCTTTGTCATCAGTGGCTCTATGGATGGGATTCCACTATCTAGGGGGCACGTCTCTATGAGAGTAGTCTTTGAGATTGACTTTGGTAGTAACACCTAAGTGTTGCAAATACAAGGATGGGATTTCACTATAGAGGGGGCACATTTCTATGAGAGTATTCTTTGAGATTGACTTCAGTAGTAACACCTAAGGGGTTGATGTGATCCAACCTGGGAATGGGTTTTTGCTACTTTAGGCACTTGGTTGGCTAAGTGTTTCCATAATTCTGGCTTTACTTTAAGTAACTCTTCTAAGGTGAGATGACACTGTACTTTAGTATTCTTCATGGCTTCAGTATTTCTAGGCAAGACTGAGTCTTCATTCCTTCCCATGACAGTGGGTGATCTCATACAGGTGGACTTTGCTTTCCATGGACCTATGAAATGAGGTAATTCTTGTAGGGAGTTAGACTCAAAGCCTAATCATTCACTAGGTTGGGTATTCTCTTGTTCTCCATAGATAGAAGGAATGTCGTGTGGGAATTGATCATGTATGTCATCCACAATTTCAATGAGAGGAAGATTTTCACTCTCTTTAGCCCATTTCTCTTCTTGAGTCTCTCTTAGAAATTCTTGCGAGTATTGATTTATAGGAGCATAGATTCTTGACTTGGTGGAGTTGGGAATGTAAGCATCCTTGGGAGGAAGGCTTATCCTTTCACTTCTAATGTTACCCACTTGTGATGTAGCTTTCTTTCCTGACTTAGCTATTATATTTTCCAATATTTCTAATAATCCGTCAAAGTGTGACTGTGTTTTGGTTGAGGTTGTGCAGTTGATCAGATGGCTAGCCTCAAACATGGTTTGTGTGAGTTCTACCATTTTTACATAAAACTTGGTTCGTTCAATCTCTAGGTCAGCCCTGGGGTAACACTTGTCATGTTTTGTCACATTTGGCCCTTCTTGGATTTTGGCTTGATAGGCTTTAAGCATCATGTCCAAGTCCTCAAGAGTGTGATTGGGTAAGACTGTTGAAGCTCAAGATCAAGGACAAAGAATGGAAGTGCATCAAGGAGGTGGACACACAAGAAGAAGGAGCAAGTAGGGAGCTCCAAGAAGCACCTGTCAAATTTTCAGAAGAAATCCCTACAAAAATAGTGATTTTTATCACTAAAAACCATTGTAAATACCATTTTCCATTTTTATAACTCCATTTTGTTCAAGCCGAGGAGTCCTCGAGCTTGAGGAGTATTAGATCTACCATCCTACCAATTTTCATGATTTTTAGACTCCGTTTGAGCCCCCAAATAAGCCCTGGAACCTATTTTTTAACTAGGCCGGACACTAGGTCTGGACAGGGCCAAAACCACTCAAAAACTATAAAAAGGGCTGGAGAGCTCATTTTTGGGGGGAGCTTGTTGTAGATTTCAGTTTTGTAAGAGAGCTCTTTGGTAATTGAAGCTTTCCATTGTTCCACTCTTTGCTCTTACCTTGTGCGCGTATGTGTGTATGTGTGTGCATGCTTGTGTGCTTTCACTCACGCACTTGTGCCATCACTTGCTCGCGGTCTTCATACCGGTCCTCACGTCTCCACGGATTGACATTTATGAGGTGTATCTCCTCACGTTGGTACTCACCATTGTGCTAGAGTGACACCAAATTTGGCGCCGTTGCCGGGGAGAGAGCTTGGAGGACGAGCGTGTGACGGTAAGACGTAGAGTAGCGACGTTGGAAGGTAAAAAAATCATCATTTTCAGTTCAGTTTTTGAATTTTCCTTCTTCTTCATCTTCATCATCATCACCATCTCCACCCACCATCATTTTCTCAGTTTTCTCCATTTTTTAGAGTACATTCACTTTGTTTTTACTTGTGGTTGTGAGCAAGAAGCTTAGAGAGGGTGCAGAACAGAGGCGCAGAAGAATCAGTACCAAAATAGCTGAATTAGCAAAACCTGCGCCAAGTATCGTGAGGGAAACTGCCAAGTATCGTGAGACCTGCGCCAGCGATCGTGAGTGAGTTGCAGGGCAAGCTGGGCTTGAACAGAACAAGGGGAAGTTACAAAGAGATGATAGGAGTTACCAAGGTAAGCAAACCTGCCCTTTTGATCAAAATTTCTCAGTAAATCGATTGCGAGAGTGAAACGATCTGTGCGAAGTATCGTTTGGCACTGTTAGGGATTGAGAAGTGTGTTTTGTGCGATACAGAGATCGTGGAGAGGGTAGGAGACCTTGTAAAACCTCTGTGTGTGATTAAACTTTAAAAAAAAAAAAAAAAAAAAATCTTGTAAAAATCTTGGCAAAGGGTCAAGTATCGTTTTGCTCCCGCGGTCGAGTATCGCGATACCTGACAAGTATCGTGACCTCCTGTGGTTGAGTATCGCGATATTTCCCAGAGATCGTCGATCATTTCGGTCAAAGATCGTTTGCCAGCGATCGTTTTCTCAAAGATCGTTTTTGACCAGCGATTGTTTGTCAGCGATCGTTTGTGAAAGATCGTTTTTGCCAGCGATCGTTCTCCAGCGATCGTTTATCAAAGATCGTTTCTCAAAGATCGTCTATCGTTTGGTTCAGCGATCGCGATACCTGACAAGTATCGTGTATCGTTTTGAGTCAGCGATCGTTTTTTGTCAGCGATACTCGGCCATCGATCGTTTCGTCAAAGATCGTCTAGTCAGCGATCGTCTGCCAAAGATCGTTTTTTCCAGCGATCGTTTCATGAAAGATCGTGTATCGTTATACAGCGATCGCGATACCTATCAAAGATCGTGTATCGTGGAGTTTGCTCACGATACTTGTTGAAGATCGTGTATCGCCTGCTTCAAGTATCGCGATACATATCAAGTATCAAGTATCGTGTCCTACAAATGTCATGTATCGCCTGATTTGAAGCATTTTCTAAGAGACCCTGTTTCCCTGTTTTAACCTCCAAAACCCTGAACTGGCATAACTTTCTCATACGAAATCCGTTTGCTGTGATTTTGGTTTTGTTGGAAAGATCGTGGGGAATACAACCAAAACATCGACTGGTTATGTTAATATTAATACCAGGATTATTAGATAGGGTATTTTGAAGTTGACCCTCAGGGAAACTAGAAAATCAAGGTGTTCCAAAGGATTTTGAGCAATATAAGAGAACTTTGGGACTAGAAGCCAAGGCTTATGAACCTGAGATCTGGCAGACACTTAGGCAAGGATAGACAAAGCATTAGGTCATATGAGGCTAGTGTCAACCATACATCCAAGTCTTGGGCTCAACAGCTTAGTGGTTATCCTTACACACCAAGTTCAGAAACCAGTGACTCGGAAATGTCTTTTAGCATGGAAAGACCCACACGTAGCTCAGGCACTGCCTATTTACAGACACCAGAAGGTCCCTATAAGACCCAATTGGAGTATATCAGGACCAACCAATTAGGTGCTCACATCTATGAGGATGGTCTAAGGCGATCAGTGGTTCAACTCAAAAATCCTGACCAACCCTTTGGACTTGAACACCCAGTAGTCAAGTTTGAAGAGGGTGCTTACATTGATAAGGAAGGAACCATGTATGTGGTTACCAACTTACCAGATAGGACAGATGAGTTTGGAAATGTCATTCCTGAGAATGAGATAGGAGACCTAGAGCAAGGAGACCTAGGAGGAGAACCCAAGACCCCTAGAGGTAAGTCAGTCTTAACCAGAGTGCTCACTCCAGAATGGATTCCTCAAGATAACAAAAGCATAGAACTATTCGTGAATAGAGAAACGGAGGAAGCCTTTTGGAGATTTAGGCCAGATCAACCTAGCTCAGTAGTCACCATCTATGAATTCAAGGACCCAGAGACACCAGGGAAAGCTGTCTATCTAGATCACACATCTCAGAGATTATTCTTAGTATCAGATCATGACAGACATGCTTACACTTGGCAAGGCGAATCAATTTTCCCTCCACCAAGATCTAATGTTTCTCGGGGCCTCCAAGGAGCCGGATCATCCAAGGCTCATGAAACCCAGAGAGAAAGAACTAGAGAGAGACCGGAGGTAAGCTTTGCGGACACTGTAGGCAGAGACAGATCAGGATATGGAACGGAAAGACTTGAAAGGGAGAGACATAGAGTTCATAGGCATCAAAGAGATGATCATGATTTCCCATTGCCTAGACCACGAGAACACTCAAGAACCCTTAGACTGTCCCAAGTGGTTAAGACAATGAAGAACTACTTTGATGGATTTGGAGATCCTTATGATCATGTGGCGGAGTTCAAACATGTGCTAAGAGCTAAACAGGTTGAAGACTTGTTCACCCAGTTCGAGGCATTTGGTTTGACTCTTAAGGGTACTGCCTTAGCTTGGTTTCAACCTCTAAACAGTTGCAACTATAGAGAGATAGGTTAGCTTCTAGAAGAATTCATTGTAGAATTTTCCAAGAGTGGTATCAGGCATAACACATCATCCTTGATCCACAGCTTCAAGCAGACACCCCAAGAAACAGTGCGACTCGCAGGAAGAAGATTTAGGCAGTACTTGGAAAGATGCCCTGTACCAGAATTACCCACATCAGCCAAACAGGTGGCACTGTTTTTAGATGGCCTGTTGAGCACAAAATTAAGGTCATATGTATACTTGAAAGAGCCTAGATCCATAGAAGAGTGTATACGGATGTGCATTGACATAGAAGATAACTTGGGTGAGGAGTTAGGACTATCCAAACTCTATAAGGACTCTGATAGTTCTACAAGTCATACCTCTAGAGCCTCCACTGCGATAGATGAGATAGCTGAGCAAGTGGCCAAAAAGCTAGGAGTTCAAAGTAGACAAATGCCAAGGGTCACCTCAGTGAAGCGATGTTATACATGTGGAGGAGATCACATGGCTAATGTTTGTCCATTGACGACTCAACCCCAAGGAAACCCTAATGCTCTATATTGCACCATTGAGAGGAAATACACAAATCATACGACCCAAGATTGTCCGTATAACAGGCAAGCTGTTAGACAAAATTATCAGCAACCTTACCAGCAGGGTAGGTATCGGAATCAGTACCAACAGCCATATTATAGGCCACAACAATATCAACCTCAATACCAGCAGCAATATCAGGCACCATATAGGCCACAACCAGTCCTAGGAAACCAACCGCCAGCTCCGGCCAATGTGATCCCAGTTAAATATACGATGGCGGAGGAGAACCAGAATAGAGCATTGGTTCCACTAACCCCATTGGTCTCAGAAAATGATTCTCACGCTCATGGTTCAGACTACTTCCATGAAGATAGTCCACAGGCTTATTATATAGAGTCACCTGAGCAAAGTGAGACTTCTCAGTATCAATATGGGACACCACCTATAGAACAAAATTGGGAGCCAGAATACTCCAATGTCATGTATACGAATCCAAATCCTAGGCCCCAATTGAGACAGGAAAGACCACAATCCCCTAGAGGACCATGCTTTAGATGCCAGGGCGACCATTTCATTCGTGAATGTCCCCACCAACCAGCCCTGGGACTAGGACAAAACATCACAATACAAGGCTTTTGTCCTGAGTGCGGCAAGGAACACCTTCCTAGAGAGTGTCCCAGGAATCCCTCTAGTGTACCCAAGGTTACACCCATGAATGTGGTAGGCTTAGTGGCAGATTCAAGTTCAAGTAGCAATAATGTGGCTCCTGTACAGGCAGTTACTAGGGCACAGGCTACACAACAAGCAAAACCATCTGAGCAATCGGAGTCAAGTGAGGCAGGAGAACCTAGTAAGAGGAAACCAAGAACATGGAAGGATACCAGAGAGAAGGCTAATCGCAAGTGGAACAAAAAGCTATCCGAGTTGGAAGAAAGCCTAAGGGATACCAAAACAAAAATAGAAGACATTGCATCTCAAAGCCCCTCGCATGCCGAAGCTCCATCCACTCCACCTCATTCCACCCCACCACCCATTGTAAATAACCCACAACCAGGGTCTGTTCTTGCAGATCCAACCCCAGAAGGCTTGGACATGATGTTCAAGGCCTACCAGGCTCGTCTTCAAGAAGGGCCAACAGCTGCAAACCTAGACAAGAGTTACCCTAGAGCAGACTTAGAGATTGAACGGATGAAAATGTGCATGAAAATGGTAGAACAAGCTCAAGCTATACTTGAGACTAGTCAAAAGTTCAATCAGACAAACTCTGTCAAACCGGATTTGCATTTCCAAGGCTTACTAGAAAGATTAGAGCAGTTGGTAAACAAACCACAAGTTTCTTTACCTCCACAGGCTCAACCAATTATTGAAAGAGGGAGCTCACCACCAAGGGGAGCTTATGTTCCTGATTCCACGGATGCTGGAATACCTCCTTCAATTCAACAATACTCTCAAGAGTTCTTGCGAGAAATACAGGAAGAGAAATGGGCCAAGGAGAAGGGTTATTCCCCTCCTTTTCCTGAGATTGATGATCTTCATGATCAATTTCCCCAAGACATTCCGTCTATCTATGGAGACCAAGCAGAGCAACAAGAAGATGAAAGATTAGATTTTGAATCTAATTCTTTACAAGAGTTGCCTCATTACACAGGCCCATGGGAATCTGAATCTCTCCAGATCAGAGCTCCCACAATATTGGTAAGAAATGAAGACTCAGTGATTCCAAGAAACACTGATGTTGTGAAGAACACTAAGGTTCAATGTCATCTCACTGTGGAAGAGCTGCTCAAAGCAAAACCGGAGCTATGGAATCATGTGAAGGATCAGGTTCCAGAACTTGAATCCAATATGCCAAGAGTAGGCTCTAAGCAAAAAGTTCCAGAGATACCTCTCGACAAGATAGGAGATATGAGCGAAGGTGAAGAAGGTAATACTTATCTTCCAATCACCCATCAAGGTTACACAACCAAAGCAATCGTAGATTCAGGTGCCGGTGTTGCTATTGCGACCACCTCCTTGTGGAAGCGATGGGGCAAACCCACATTAAGACCAACTAGAATGAAGCTTCAAATGGCAGATGGTCATTTTGAAAGACCTCTAGGATTGCTTGAAGGGATAACTCTAACCACTTGTGGTGTAGAGTTTGAACATACGTTTGCTATATGTGACTTTGAGAAAAATAATGTCTACGAGATGATCCTAGGAAGACCCTTCCTACAACAATTGCAAATAGTACAGGATTGGGGAACCAACTCCTTGTACTTACAGCACTTAGGGGTCACCACCAAGGTCAATCTGAAGGATTACACCTTCAGAGATGTACCACCCCTACAGTGGAATCCTATCCACAAAGCAAAAGAAGATTCTATCTCCGTGCATTCTGGAAGTTCACCTGATCCATCCTGGCTGCATGAAGATACTCACTTGTGGATGTGCAAGGTCGCAGAGGAAGAGGAAAAGCGCCTAAAAGCGAGAGAAGACGGAACTCCCCCAGGAGATAGACCAATAAAAGACCCAGCCTATACACCGATGATATTTCCAGATGAGGAATTTGAACCTCATGGTTGGGCAGAAATCTTAGCTACCATGGACATAGCAGTCAATGAAGAACAATGGACACCTCATTGTGATGAGGAGGGTTATGATATTTCAGTGTTCATGTGTCAGCCCCTGTTGGAAGAGTGTGATCCTAGTGAGTTCATAGAAGAAGAAGAGAATGATGATGATCTAGAATCCATTGTGATGGATACTTACTTTGACTCAGAGGAACACTACTTAGAAGACATAGGAGTGTTAACCCAAAAAGAAGAAGAACCCCTCACGAGTATTAAAACGATAAATTCAAAGGAAGGAAGTGAAGGAGGTCAAAAGAAAAAGAAAAGAAAAGCAGTGAAACAAGAAGAGGAAGAATCATTGTTTGAAGTACCAGATAATTTCAAGAAATATGAAGTGGAAGACCGAAAAATTTTGGTACGAATGCCTAAGAGAGAGGCCATTATAGGAGAAGCATATGACAATAAGGAAAAGACCAAAAAAATTGTAGTGACCATTGAAGGGAATGAAGAACGATGCACGTACATAGGAGATGACCTAAGTGCAAAAGAAGAAGCAGAGCTTGTAGCTCTATTAAGGGAATATAGGGATGTGTTCGCATGGCACTATAGAGACTTGAAAGGAGTAGATCCAAAGATTTGCTCTCATACGATTCCGATGACCGCTGATGCCAAGCCCACTAAACAAAAGCCCTACACATATAATGACAATTATGCAGCCAAAATAAAGGAGGAAATTGACAGGCTGATTGAAGCTGGATTCATCTATGAGATTGAGCACACCGAATGGGTGTCCCCCATTGTGGTGGTGCCCAAGAAGAATGGGAAATTGCGAGTGTGCATTAACCTTAAAAAAGTTAATGCCGCTACGATCAGAGATAGTTATCCACTCCCAATCACCGAACATCTCTTGGAGCGTGTTGCAGGCAAGGAAGTTTATAGCTTCCTTGATGGATTTTCAGGTTACAACCAAGTAGCCATTGCCCCCGAAGATCAACACAAAACGGCCTTTGCCACAGAATGGGGAATCTTTGCATTTCGTGTGATGCCATTTGGGCTCACCAATGCACCTGCAACATTCCAAAGGCTCATGTGTCATGTTTTCAAAGAGTTCTTGCGGAAGAGCTTAGAAGTATATGTGGATGATTTATGTACGCATTCCCAACAGAGAAATTACCACATCCCTGAGCTCAGACAAATCTTCAACAAGTGTAGAGATTATCGAGTTTGTCTGAACCCAGAAAAGTGTGTGTTCATGGTACGACAAGGTAAGATCTTAGGTCACATTGTTTCTAAGAATGGAATTTCAACAGATGAGGACAAAGTAAGAGCGATAGCAGAGCTGCCAAGACCAAGGAATGTTAAAGAGGTACAAGCCTTTATGGGCCATTGTGGATATTACCGTAGGTTTATCCACATGTATGCCATCATAGCTAAACCTCTTTACGGGTTGCTAACAAATTTTGAGTGGAACGAGGAATGCGAGAATTCCTTCAACGAGCTGAAAAGACGCTTGTGCTCAGCACCAATACTGACCACTCCTGATTGGAGTAAACCGTTCCATGTCCATGTAGATGCCTCCAATCATGCAATAGGATGTGTGCTAGCACAACCCACGGGTGAAGGAAACCTAGATTTGCCGATAGCATATGCTAGTAGGCAATTAAATGCAGCTGAACGAAATTATACCACAACAGAGAGAGAAGGCTTAGGCATGGTATATGCCGTGAAGAAGTTTAGACACTATCTATTGGCCAATAAGTTCAAGTTTTTCACTGATCATCAAGCTTTACTATATTTGGTCAATAAACCTTGCAATACAGGCCGCTTAGTAAGATGGTTCCTCTTACTAATGGAATACGACTTTGAAGTTGTTGTCAGGAAAGGTAGAACCCATCTTAGGGCAGACCATCTTTCTCGTATCACTTCAGGAGAACCACCGCAAGGAGTGTCTGATGAATTGCCCAATGCTTATCTGTTCAATTTAGAAGTTGTTCCTAAATGGGCAAATAAGTTGGTGCCAGTCCTAACCTTCGGACCTGCAAATAAAAATGTGAAAACAAACAAAGAAGAAATTGTAAAATCACAAAAGTACCAAATATTGGCCGGAAGTATGTACAAACAAGATCCAGAGGGTGTATTAGCTTGTTGTGTCGAGGACGATGAACATATTAGTTGGTTGCAACAAGCCCATGAGGGATTGCTAGGAAATCATTACTCTAAACAACGAACATTGCAGAATCTAAAACGTTTAGGAGTGTATTGGCCTAGCATGGACAAAGAAATACAGGAGTGGATCCAGAATTGTCCAGTGTGCCAGAAGAGACCCCCAGTGGAGCATGCCACTCTTTACCATGTGTCATTAATCCCAGATTGGAGTGCTCCATTGGTTGAGTTCATGAGATCGGGAACATTACCCAATCAGGCTAGTCTTGCAAGAAAACGGAACATGGAGCAAGAGGCTCAAGACTATGCCTTAGTAGGAGACAACCTATATCGAAGAGGCAAGGATGGTTACCTAAGACTGTGCGTTCATGAATCAGACTATTTGAAAGTCTTAGAAACTGCACACAGCGGTGCTGCAGGTGGACACTTTGGGCCTGACAGAGTAATTAAGACCATTCTATTCTCAGGACTTTGGTGGCCCACTCTTCATATGGATGCACATACTTATGTGAAGAACTGTGACACATGCCAACGTGCCCAATATCCGATAAGAAAAGATGAAATGCCCTTGAGGCCCATGATGGGAGGACGCGCATTCTCGAAGTGGGGCATAGACTTTGTTGGTCCTATTAACCCCCCAGCTAGAAACTCCCATGCAGAATACATCATTGTAGCCACAGATTACCTTACAAAGTGGGTGGAAGTAAAAGCCACGACAAAGAATGATGCTCAAACGACGGCTAAGTTCTTATTCGAAAATGTGTTCACTAGATATGGGTTACCAATAGAGTTGGTTAGTGATAGAGGTACGCACTTCTTGAATGAGGTCATTGAAAATCTCCTTCAAGAATTCATGGTGATACACAAGAAGTCTGCACCTTATCACCCACAAGCCAACGGACAAGCCGAGAGCACGAATAAGATCCTATGTAACGTGTTGACGAAACTTGTAAATAATAAACGCTCTGATTGGGACAAACAACTTCATCATGCTGTTTGGGCATACCGAGTTGCCTACAAAACGGTACTCAATGCTACCCCATTTCAGATGGTCTTTGGACAGAATGCTGTGCTACCTTTGGACTTCCTAATCCCAGCCTTGAAAGTAGCACAAGAGCATGAGTGGAATGGACATGAGTTGTCTTCCAGGATCATTGATCTAGAACGCTTAGGTGAGACGAGGCTACGGGCAGCAGCAGGCATTTATGCTGCAAAGAAAAGGCAAAAGGCATACTTTGATGCCCATGTAAAGGATAAAGGATTGAAGGAAGGAGATCTAGTGCTGGTTTATACGCTAAAGCAACATGCCCGCAAATTGGAGAAACGAGGATATGGACCCATGATCATTAATAGACTCTCCACTAGTGGTGCAGTGCAATTGGCCACTTTGGAAGGTGATATCCTACCAAACTATATTAGTGGATGCCGAGTCAAATTATATCAAGAACCTCTTACAGAGGAAATGCTCATGAGACTCAATACCGCTAAGAAGCGAAAAGAAGAGGAGTTAAGGGTTAGAGAAGAAGCACAAGCAGAGGCTAGAGAGCGCATCAGAAGAAATAAGCTACGGCGGCTAGGCCTAGATGTCAACACAAAAGCTCCAAAATATCACATGGACATGTGCCAAAAATCGGGCATAACTACTTCTCAAATAATTGATCGACGACCCTTTGTGACTATAGAGGTAGGACACGGAAAGAGTGTAAGAACTGTGAGAGCACTGATTGACTCAGGAGCAGCCACTAGTGCAGTTCGACTTTCATACTGCCAAGACCTGCAATTGGACATCAAGCCCATAGAAGCCTATCTCATAGGATTAGGAGGCGTGGAAACACCCTGTTTGGGCGAGGTGGAACTCCCAATCTACCTTCAAGATGTTCCAATAAAAGTCAAAATGCTAGTGTGTCATGATGAGGACCTAACAGAACTACTTGTCTTGGGTCAAGATTGGATTTACGACCATGCTGTCAACTTGAACCTAAGAAGTCAACTTCTTCAAGTGTGGGTATATAATCAATGCATTACATTAGAATTGGAGAATCACATCCCCACTGAAACTGACACCACACACTCTCTTTGTTCCTCTAAGGCTAATCTTCTTGAACAAGATGTTGTAGATGTCAAAAGCTCTATGATCCAGACGGACGCAATCACGGAAGGACAGTCGCAAAGTCATGATGAACCTTCTTCTTGTCTTCTAAAGAGCAAAGCATCCACAGGAGCTCAACCTCAGAAGCAAGCAAAACAGTGCAAGACAGCCAATCTATCAAATAGACAAAGAGACTTCAAGAGCAAAGAAGCGTTGGGCATGACACAGATCTGGGTAAAGAAAGGAGTACAACCATCGATGCTGCCTCAAAGACTCCCACCCAACCAGATCGACCATGGCAACAGAAGGACCAAACACCCACGAAAGGCTCAAGCTCGAAGACTCCAACAAATTTGGGTACCGAAGCTATCAATGAAAGACGACCACAATCAGGTACAAATTTGGATGCCTAAAAAATTAGCTACTGCTCAACACGGGCGATTACAGATGTGGGTACCCAAGAAGCTCTTACATACGCAACGGTCTATGCTCCCCACCATGCAAAAGGTCTCAACAAAGAAGCCAAGGAAAACAAAGGATAAGAACAGAGCACAAAGACCAAAAGAAGATAAACTTAACCCTTCTACAAGAATAAGCAGGCACTCACCCAGGATATGGGTTTGGAAGCCAAAAACACAAGCAACATCCACAAAACCAAGGGGTCAACCACACTGGATACCAAAGTTTGGACAGCATCCAAAGAAGAACTGGCCGGAGGTGATCTCTACAGTACCAAACCCTATTCCAAAATGGGTTCCAATCCGGAGGATTACATCATTTCGAGATCCGATAGACACCTCCAATCAAAGAATTCATCAAGTATACAAGTAACATCAAAAGCCTCGACCAGCAGCAACCATGTGCCTTTGGCATAACCTTGTCTTTTGCACCATTCAGGTCATGCATTTCCAAAGTATGCATCAATATAGGGCCACCTTACATGGCCGTGCATAGACACAATTGAGAAATCCCAGGCACATGAGACACAACACAATTTTCACATGCAAAATATGTTCTTGATACTAACCTCTTTCTTCTTGTTTGCGGCCACCATTGTTCCATTGAAAAAAAAAAAAAAAAAAAGAGAGAGAAGACTATGTGCTTAAATGCTCATCAGCAAACTTCCAGCAAGGACATCCCTCAACAAAAAGGACAAGCCGACGGTCAAACACCATGAGGGAACCACAACGCGAAGAGATGACGATCAACGCACCCTTCACCATGCTAAGACATGTATGTTTCACCAACACTATAACCATGATAGATTAGGAAACCTCTTCGTCAGCATACCCTTGAGCACTTAGCTCAAGACCCAATCTCTTGCACCATACTTCTTGCCATGCATTTTCCAAGTACGCATACGTAGGGCCACATTACAAGGCCATGCACAAGGCACATAATTTGTTCAACCCATGCATTAATGCACTTAACCATCATCCATTATGGGTTACAAGTACTTGGCATGAAAACTATGAAAAGCCATCTTTGGAAGAACTAGACGACATCAAGATGACAACAACAAGAGCAAGGAAGCCATCCACCACCGAGAGTTGCTCACAATCAACATTGACCACATCCTTTGAGCAGCTAGCAGTTTTGGAAAACTCACAACTGCACCACCCAGATGGAATACAAGGCAGAAGTACGTACAAAGGGACTACAAACTGCAAGAGATAACAGTGGCAAAGTGAAGAACCAGACAAACGACCAGGATACATTGGGAAGAGGGATCGCCCCTGTTGGACGCAAAGGACGCTACCTCTCAACGTACTACATGGAACGACCACTACAACAAGGGTCTGTCAGGGACGATAGACTCAAGAGGGGGGGGGAGTGTTGAAGCTCAAGATCAAGGACAAAGAATGGAAGTGCATCAAGGAGGTGGACACACAAGAAGAAGGAGCAAGTAGGGAGCTCCAAGAAGCACCTATCAAATTTTCAGAAGAAATCCCTACAAAAATAGTGATTTTTATCACTAAAAACCATTGTAAATACCATTTTCCATTTTTATAACTCCATTTTGTTCAAGCCGAGGAGTCCTCGAGCTTGAGGAGTATTAGATCTACCATCCTACCAATTTTCATGATTTTTAGACTCCGTTTGAGCCCCCAAATAAGCCCTGGAACCTATTTTTTAACTAGGCCGGACACTAGGTCTGGACAGGGCCAAAACCACTCAAAAACTATAAAAAGGGCTGGAGAGCTCATTTTTGGGGGGAGCTTGTTGTAGATTTCAGTTTTGTAAGAGAGCTCTTTGGTAATTGAAGCTTTCCATTGTTCCACTCTTTGCTCTTACCTTGTGCGCGTATGTGTGTATGTGTGTGCATGCTTGTGTGCTTTCACTCACGCACTTGTGCCATCACTTGCTCGCGGTCTTCATACCGGTCCTCACGTCTCCACGGATTGACATTTATGAGGTGTATCTCCTCACGTTGGTACTCACCATTGTGCTAGAGTGACAAAGACTGATCCTACTCTAGGTGGTGGTGAATTAATGGAAAGGTTTGGGATGGATGTGGATGGTGGGTTTTGTGAGTGCACTTGAGATGTGATTTTGATTAACTTGTCTTTTGTTTCTCTTAAGCTTTCCTCAAGTTTTCTCTCATGGCTATCCTTCCAATATCTTGTCCTTTTCTTAGCTAGACTCTTAGTCTCACTAAGAAAAGTGATCTTCGACACATTGTTTGGGTTCTTAGGACAATCTCATGAAAGGTGCTCCTTCCCACAATCTGAAAAAAAAAACCTTGAATTGTCACTGATTAGGGTTGCATAGATGCAGGTATAGAGCAATCACGAATGAAGTGATCTCCCTTGCATTTGTAGCATGGTCCTCTGAGTGTTGGGGGTCTTATCTATTTGAGTTGGGGCCTAGAGTTAGGATTTGCATACATGACATTAGAGTATTCTAGCTCCCAACCAGGTTCACTAGGGTTATCGTACGGGTAAGTCTTGTTATGCGTTGGTGACCCCATATAGTAATTCAATGGACTATCGATATGATTTGAGTCAAGATTGTGATTATTTAGGTCACTTTCTAAAATCAATGGTGATGTTGGCACTAAGGCCCTATTCAAATTTTCTTCCGCAGCTGCATACTTTACTAGGGTCACATTGGCTAGAGGTGGAGGTTATTGAACTAACATTGGTTGAGGCCTTTGTTGAGCTTGATAGGGTGGCTAGTAGGGTTGCTAAGGCCTATAGTATTGTTGTGGTGGATATTGGTTTGGATGCCTTCCTTGCTGCTGATATGGTTGAGGATAGTGTTGTCTAACCACTTGCTTGTTATATGGGCAATCATGTGCAACATGGTTAGTGTGTCTCCTTTCTATTGTGCAGTATTGCTTGTTAGGGTTCCCTTGAGGTTGTGCCATGATTGGGGAAACATTGGCCATGTGGTCTCCTCCACAGGTATAACATCATTTCATTGAGACAAATCTAGGCATATGCTTGCTAGAGACACCTAAGTTATGAGCTACCTTCTCTACCAGTTCCTCACTAGATGTAGATGGTTTGGAGGTGAGGCTAGTAGAGCTTTCTAAACTTTTATAGATTTTTGAAAGCTCTAATTCATCACCCAAATTATCCTCCATGTCTATGCACATGTGTACACATTGTTCTATGGATCTAGGTTCCTTCAAGTACACATAAGATGTAAATTTGGTACTTAACAAACCATCTAGGAAAAATTCCACTTGTTTGGCTAGTGTGGGTAACTCTAGAATAGGCACCTCTTGAAGTACTATCTAAACCATCTTCCTACAAGTCGAACTGTTTCCTGAGGTGTTTTTTTGAAGCTATGCATCAATGATGAGGTGTTGTGCCTGATGCCTTTCTTAGAAAATTCAGCGATGAAGGCAATACTTGGTCAATGTTTCTGAATTACCTCTGGTGAAGTGGTTGAAACCAAGTCAAGGAAGTGTTCTTGAGAGTTGTGCCAAAAGCATTATCTTGAGTGAACAAGTCTTCAACTTGTTTAGCTCTCAAAACTTTCCTAAACTCTACTACGTGATTGTATGGGTCTCCTATGCCATCGAAATTGTTCTTCATGGACTTAACCAACTATGTAGGCCTCAAGATCCTAGGATGTTCTCTGGGCCTTGGTAAGGGAAACTCATCCATGCCTCTTTGAAGTCTTGGGCCTCTTTGCCTCTCATAATCCATTATATCTATTTTTGGTCCAGTTCTTTCTCTTTTGAGTGCAAAACTTACTTCAGGTCTATCTCTACTCTTGTCCTTCTGATTTCCATGGGCTTGGGATGTTCCATCTCCTTGTTCACCAAGAGACATTTGATCTCGATTGGGGAAAGAAAAATTCACCCTTCCAAGTGTAGGCATGCCTACCATGCTCCGATACCACAAACACTCTCTCTAAGATGTTGTCTAAGTAGACCATCTTTCCTCGTGTATCAGGATATTTAAATTCATATATGGTGACTACCCCAACTTCATTAGGCTGGTTAGGTTTATATCTCCATAATGGCTTCTCTATTTCTCTGTTTAAGAATAACTTTATGCTCTTATAATCTTGGGGGATACACTATGGGGTAATCACTCTGGTTAAGACTGATTTGCCTCTGGGGTCCCAAGTTCTCCTCATAGGATTCCTTATTCTATGTTTTCCATTTCCATCTCAAGAATGACAATTCCAAACTCATCTTTCCTAATGGATAAGCTCGTGACCATGTACATGGTTCCCTCTTGATCAATGTATGAGCCTTCTTCAAACTTGACCACTAGGTGTTCAAGTCCAACTGGCTAATCTCGATTCTTAAGTTGGGCAATAGATCTTCTTAGACCATCCTCATAGATGCAAACACCCAATCTGTTGGTCCTGATGTATTCCAAATGATTCTTATATGGCCCTTTTGGCTTTTTTAGGTATGCAACACCAAAACTACCTATTGGCCTCTCCATACTATATGACATCCTTGAGTCACTGGTCTCTGAACTCAGCACTAAGGGATAATCACTGAGTTGGCCCATGACCTAGATATATGGTTGACACTACCCTCAGAAGATCTAGTGCTTTGTCTATCCTGCTCTATATGTCTACCCTATCTAAGGTTCATAAGACTTATCAATTAGCCTTGATTTCTTGAATACAACCGCATTGCAATGTCCTTCTATATTAATCACTTGTTCTTTTTATTTTACTTTATTGTCACTTCTTGTCCACTAATTTGCATTGTGAGGAATACTTGAGTTTTTATCGCACTTAAAGTTTTGTCGACCAATTCATATTCTTTCCCTTATAGTTTTTTTACGCAACAATATTTTAGTTATGCTTGCACTTGATTACTTAGGATTTCTTGTACTTATGCCGTGCTTATCATCACTTAGTTAATACCACTATTTGTGGTTAGCCTAGGCTAAGAATTGAATGAGAGGGTTAAGAATTCTTCCAAACTCAAGTTGCTTCTCCCGTGATCACACTTGAATGCCTAGGACCTGCGTTACCAAGCTTGCTATGTTTTGCATTTTACCTTGCTTTGATACCCGCTCTTAATGGACCTGTAAAGGTCCCAAGTTTAGATCAAGCTCTAACTTTAATTTATTTGATAGAAAATTTTAAGGCATTTTTCAAAGGCCCATTTTCCCCTTTGTATTGTTGAAAAACCCTCTAGAGCTCCCTTGGCTTCCTAATCCCACTTGAAGGTCAACTTCAAATTACCCTTGGATTTTCGGCAAACTCTAGAGCTGAAAAAATAGATTTTGGATGAGAAAGTTATGTCAGTTCAAGCTCCTAGGGGTCAAACAAACAAACAAAATCTCTCAAGATTTTTATCTACTTGTTTAAAGCATTTGCAATTGTGTAGGTAAAAGAGCTTGAAAATGCCAAAATTTTACCCCAATTTTCAAAAATTAACAACCCTAACTTTTCAGTCAAAATTTTTTATCTATCGTGACAGATGGTGTCTATTCTGATAGACCTTTCTGTCATGATAGATGGATGTCTCTCACGATAGATGATCTCTATCGTGGGTGGCCATCTATTGTGATAGACGAGTGTTTGTCACGATAGACCTGCCTGTCATGATAGATGGGTATTTGGCATGATAGATGGGTATTTGTCGTGATACAGGGGTGTCTATCACGATAAATGCTATCTATCATCTATCATGACTATCTGTCTATCATGATAGACGGTGTCTATCATGATAGATGGGGTCTATCGTGGAGCCTATCTGTCACGATAGACAGGTGTCTATTGGAATAGATGATGTCTATCACAATAGATAGTGTCTATCTCGGGGAGTCTTCTATCACGATAGATGGGTGTCTATTGCGATAGATGCATCTGTCATGATAGATGGGTGCCCATCATCTATCGTCTATCATAGATTTGGTATGCCATGATAGACCATAAAAACACAATTTTTCAAGATGTTTCTAGTGATTTGGGATGCTCTAGTGGTGCACTCTATTGTTCCTAGCATGCAATCAAGAAATATTGCACTTTTGTGTCTGTCATGATACATAGATCGACATCTCGGTCTACACACACACAGTTCTGATGTACCTATAGATGTTGATAGAGATGATGTTGTTGCTGGAACTTGCAATAGAAGCTCACAAACGCACAAAACCGGAATGCACACATTCACTCTCTCTACAATGGAAATGAAGGAAAGGAAGTGGATATGGAGATATGATAGAAAAACGGAGTTTTTTGCAAAGAATGAGAGGAATGGAGATGGTGATGGAGTGGGAAAATAAATAAAAGTAAAGAAATTACCTAATTACTTAGCATTCCAATGTCGATTCTCTATGTCTTACCATCACACACTCGTCCTCAAAGCTTGCTCCTCGACAATGATGCCAAATTTGGTGTCATTATAGCAATATGGCAAGCACCAATGTGAGGAGATCCACCTCCTAATTGTCAATCTGTGGAGACATGAGGGAGGTATGACGACCATGAGCAAGTGGAGGCACAAGTGTGTGAGTGAGAAGCACACAAGCATGCACACACATACACACATGCACACACAAGGCAAGAACAAAGGGACAAACAATGGAATCTTTGATTGGACAAAAGCAAGTTTACAAAGTACTCTAGTCACTTCTATTCCCAAGAATCCAACCTCGAAAATGAGCTCTCTAGCTCTTCTTATAGTTTTTTACTAGCTTTGTCCTAGTTCATACCTAGTGTTTGGTCTACTTGAAAAATATGGTCCTATGCCTATTTGGAGGCTCAAACAAGCTCAGAAGTATACAAAATTTGATACATAGGTACTTCTCGTACTCCTCAAGCTTAAGGACTCCTCAAGCTTAAGGACTCCTCAAGCTTAAGGACTCCTCAACTTGAACAAAATGAAGTTCGAACTATCAAAAATGATATTTACAATGCTGCTGTAATGATAAAAATCACTCTTGATTGAATTGATGAAAATTCGATTAGGCCTATTCTTTGCCTGATTTGCATGATTGTTCTATATTCTTGATCCTTCTAATCCCTTTCTTTGGCCTTCTTATCCATTGACACTTTTAATAACATGTATCCCCCCCCTTGATCAGAATGGCGGGTGCCCAATTTACATGCTTGATAGATTTTCAACCATAACGAGAAACCGTTTGAAGCACATAAACAATTCAGACTTTGCTTTCAATGGATAGAAGCATGCATGCCTAGAAATAATCAATAAAAGTCACAAAGTGAAGGTAATTCCCAAAAGAAGGTGTCTAAATAGGCCCATAAACATCACTATGAACAAGTTGCAATTTATGAGAAGCTCGAACTGAACCATCTTTAGGGAAGGAAGTAACGCTCCATTTTGCCCAAAATATAGCCTTCACAAACATGTTTACAAGGTGCCTCAAGTTTGGGTAGAGAGGACACCATTTCAGTTTCTATAGGTGTAGCAAAATAGCATAATTCAGATGAACAAAGCATGCATGTCAAAGCTTTGCATCTGAGATAGCCTGAGAATCTTGAACTGCACATGTTGAATCATTGAAAGATTTTGCATAGTCTATGAGCTTATACAACCCATGACATAAAATGCTATAAGCAATAATGACATCACCATTTGAGAGATCATGAATTGTACACCTATCATTAACAAATTTGACAAGCAAGAAAATCTTGGTTAATGTTAAAACTGACAACAAATTTATCTTGATCCCTCGCATATGCAAAGCATCTGACAATGTGAAAGAATTACCATCAATAGTAGTCAAAATGATATTACCAAGTCCCATTTGTAGAGAGTACATGAGCGGAAGCAAAATGAAAAGAACAGTGTACTCAGATAAGAAAGAGTGTGTGAGACTCAAAATGAGTACACCACGAAGTGGGTAAACTCATGTGGATTAGAAATGAGCTTGCCAAGAGCATGGAGTAGGCTCCTCAAGCTTCTAACCAAGTACAAATGAGGGAAGAGGCCCTCCTTATATAGATTTGGGAGGGGCTCTCCAAAGTACATCTCGTGTGGGATAATTCCCCTAAAAGGAGAATGATACAACTAGTAGAAGCAAATGGCAAGGTACCCAAATACAAAGGATAATATAAAATGGAAATATAATGGAAATAGAATGGAAATAGAGTGTCTCCAAGATACAAAAAGGAGATGCACTCTCATATTCTCAACACCCTCTTTGCAACTCCATTTTGTAGAGTATGGAGGTTGCTGAAAGGTCCACCAAGAATGTATCAGCAGCAGCACTAGCACCAAATGGGAAGTCGTCTTCTGGGAATCCATAGCCTCCAAGTGGTATCAACCATGCGGGATTGCAAGGTACTCCATAATATGTCCACCATATGGATCAAGTGGATGCTCCAGAGATACACCATCAATGAGGTACAGGAACGGAACGAGATCTCATTGGATGAGATCACCTCCATGCGAGAGAGGTAGGATGACTCCATGTCGTATGTCAAAACCTCCAAAGCTTTGACAATATCCACCACGAGATGTGTATCGCCAAGAATTAGGTCCTACAAGAATGAGATATAAAGCAAGAAGCATAAAATCATAGTCACATGGTAGTACATTTGTATGTTGTAAGCCTCAATGGAGTGTACAAAGTCCTAATGTGTGTCACTAGGACCATGGAAGCCCCCTTTGAATCGACAAGTTGTGCCAAAAGATGATCCAACTGAGTGATGAATCCATGTAGATGTAGGAGCATCCTGTGGTAACTAAAAAGATGTTGGACTCCATGAATGGAAAAGTACATGCTCAAAATGTTGCTATAGACGAGTAAGTGGACTCTCAAAGATAGGGATGGAAAATGATGAGTCACTGATCCTGGAGTAATGCCCAACTGAAGCTAAGGGGAAATATAAGCCTTCAATGGTATGATAGGTATAACCATCTGAGGTATAAGCGGAGATGATATCTCTGATTCCTCCTGCCCCAAAACTGTACCATGATCGAGAAAATCATGTACAAAGAGGGCATGCTCCACATAGGGTGATTTTTCAAAACTGGAATGATCCCCCTGTGAAGCGGAAATGGGAGGATCCAAAAGAGATGAATACTTAGAGAATTCATCAAAGGTGTAGTCTTTGGTAACGATAAGTGAGTGACTCTTTGGCTTGTAGAGTTTGTATGCTTTTTGGCACTCATTGTACCCGATGAAAATATACTGCTTAGGCCAATCATCATCATGGCCTTGGACATAAGCATCACTACCAAAGACATGAAAATAGCTCACACTTGGCTTCTTCTTAAAGTAAGCTTCAAATGGTGTTTGGTTCTTCAAGACAACTGAAAAACCTCTGTTTTATATGTGTACTGTTGTCTATACTGCTTCACCCCAAAACTTTAGTGGAAGTTCCTTTTGACTAAGCATAATCTTGGCCATTTGGATCACACTTCGACTCTTATGTGGCAATACTTTGTTGAGTATGTTGCATTGCTTGATACTTGATCCCATGTTGCTTCAAGTACTTAGAGAAGTTGTGGTTGGCAAAGCTACGGTCTCCATCAAATTAGATAACCTTCAAAGAACTTGGAAAGTCTTCGTGAACTATTTGTAGACACTCCTTAAACTTGGAAAGGGCATCCTCTTTATGCTTGAGTGAATAAACCCATGTGTATCTAGTGAAGTCATCTACAATCAGGAAGAAGTAAATTGACCCACTTAGAGAAGGTGTTTGCATAGGTCCACAAATGTGAGCATGGACTAATGCTAAGGGTTTATTTGTAGAAATGGATGTTTCTTCAGGCAAAGGGGCAATTTTTTTCTTGGCACATGTTTGGCAATTCAATTCCACTTGTGCGATCCTGGGTAAACCTTTGACAAGATGATTGGAAGAGATCTTAGCTAAGCAAAAGGTATGTCCAAATCTGCAATGCCACAAGCTAAGACTTGAATCTCTGGCCATAAAACTTGAAAGCTTGTAGAGACCCTTGTCTTCATAGCCTTGAGCTATCACTTCATTGGATTCACGATCAATGACTTGAACTTTGTTGTGATCAAATTGCACTATCATGTTGCACTTTGTAATGGCCTTGACTGAGAGAAATTTTTTACAAAGTCTTGGTACAAATAGAACATCTTTTAGTGACTTGGTCTTGCCTTCATAGTTGATGAATTGAACTTTTCCTCTTCTTTGGATTTCAATGCACTTGTTATCTCCAAGATACACTTGTCCTTTATGCTCTTCAAACTCATGAAAATCATCTTTGTCATGGCACATGTGGGATGAACCACCACTATCAAAAATCCATTCTTTCTTGGGGGTGGTTGCCACAAGAATTTTGTGCTCAGTTGTAAGAAATAGATCTTCACTTGTGCAATGAGAATGATGTTCGCTCTTTGAATTAGACTTAGACTTGTCCTTGTTCTTTTTCTTGAAGCAATATTTCTCGATGTGGCTAGGCTTGCCACAAAAATTGCAAGTGAACTTCTTCTTGCTTTTCTCCTTCAATTATTTATCACCTTTTTACCCTTTATGTTTATGGGAGGTGGCTTTAGCCTCATGGCTATTTCTTGGGTAGCTTGGGTATGTTACCGAGAGTCATGAAGAAGCAACAGTCTCCTAACTTCTTCCCAAGTGAGTGCTTGCCCTCGATTGTACAAGGTTGTTACAAAGGTCTCATATGACGTAGGTAGTTTATTAAGTAGCCTGATGGCCATATCTTCACTAGAAATCTGTCGACCACAAAGTGTCTTGTTGGTAGTCTTCAAACTGAGCTATGAATTTTGTGATTGTATCTTGCAGCCAAATAGTTAGGTTATGGAATTCTTCTTCTAAAGCATAGATGTTCGAGGGTGTTTTATCTTCGTATGGGGCCGCTAAAGTGTCCCATGCTTCTTTGGATGTTTTACATGCCATGATGTGCCCTTTGATCAGTTCATCATAGGCCAGTAGATATGCCATGAGTCTAGGTTGCTAGTCTTATTGGGTTTAGGTTCGAACCCGTCTACTACATCGTAAAGGAGATTGGTGTACAAATATGATCTTATTACATCTTTCCAAAGATTATAATTTTTCCCATTTAATCTTTCATCATTGGGTATGAATATGGGTGTGAATGAAGGTAGAAATTTGGCCATAGGTGAGGTGCTAGCTTCACTTTTTGACAGTACAAAGTTGAACTGTGAACTTGACGTCTTTGCAAGAGTGAGTGTCGAGTGTTTAAAAACACTTTTAAAGACACTTTGTGTGCTAAGAAATTACTCAAAAATAATCGCAAACTTTGGAAAGAAATTGAACTACTTGGCACCACACTGGAAATCCGTGGGGAGGGGGGTATTAGATTAGCCCTATTCTTGCATAAGACACCTTGGAGAGGGGGGGTAGCCCATTGCACACCAAAATAGCTTTAGTAGGCATGACAATGGAATCACTTTGTGGGTGGGCTTAGATTAGCCTCCAACCCACAGATGCACACACATCATAGATGAGCTGAAAGTAAATGTGTTTGAATGCCATGAAGATGGATAAGATGCAAGGCTGCTATGTATGAACTTTGTGGATGTATCTTGTTGTGGCTAAAACCCATTGAGATAAATGGCGAAAGATATGTATGATCATTTCATGATGACTAAATGTGTTTGTTTCTTGAGTTGAGCTATAGGAAGTCAACTAAATGCACACGTTGGACAAGCCCAAGAAAAATTGGGCAAAGCTTGGATGAAGGAAGGATGCAAAGCTTGGAGCCAAAGTGAAGGAAGGAGCCCAAGCTCAAAGGTTGCCAAACACATGGTCTATGCACTTGAAGATTGAACCCAAGCTGAAAGGTGGACAAGGTTGAAGCCTAGAATTGATCTTCCCAACAAAGGAGGAGTAGAAGACTCCAAAGAAGGGCTGCCATAAAGTGTTGAAGACTCAACAAGGACTTGAGGATACTCCCCATGGTTTGAGCACAAGCAAGTGCCATCATAGAAGGAAGAGTGACTCGTGAGAAGTGTGACAACATGGCTGAAGTTGATTGAGGTAAATGAAGGTAAAACAAGTGCATTTGCAAATCTAAAGGCTGATGTAAATTGTTGAGAAAAAAATCCACATTGTGTGTGGTGGTAAGTTCCAAGATTATAGCATGTGAATGTATTGGCAAAGGATGAGGCTATTAAGACCACCAAAAGAGAGTGGCAAGCCAATGTAAAGACAAGTAAGACCATCCCAAGAGGAATGGCAAGTCTATGTGAGGCAAGTAAGACCATCCCAAGAGGAGTGGCAAGCCTATGTTAGGTGCAAGAAGCACCAAAGACCAAGTGAAGGTCTAGTGAAAGGTTGAGGAAAGTAAGACCACCCAAGAGGAGTGGCAAGCCTATGGCAAGTAAGACCATTCAAGAGGAATGGCAAGCCTATGTGAAGGCAAGTAAGACCATCCCAAGAGGAATGGCAAGCCATGTGAGGTGCAAGAGGCACCATTGTTCACATTGGCAATTTCTTGTGTTGTTTTGTAGGTGAAGGAAGCTTGAAAGATGTGGAAGCTATGAATGCTTCACATAAAGAGGAACTCATGAAAGAGTTCATGTATGATCAACCTATTATTGATTTTGCAGGTCTAAAATCAGCCATGAAGAATGGAGTAAAGATTATGAAGCAAGGGGGAGTTAGCTTGCAAGGATTGGAAGATCCAAGAAGAGTCCAAAAAAGAAGAGAAAGAGGAGCCAAACAAATTTCAGATTTTGAAGACTCAAAGAAAGAGTAAGAGCAGCCACTAAAGTAATCTCAGAGCACTAGGAGGATGTTGATATATTTAGGTAGTGATGTGTATGAACACACTAGGACCTCCGGGGCACTTTTTTCCCTCTTTAGGAGGTTTTTTTCCCCCGGCTTGTATATATGCATATTGCCCTAATGGGCTACTTATCTTTGTACATTCTCTAGTAATACATTCAGTATTGTGTGTTTGTGCTCCAAGCTTCTTCTTCTTCCTTGTGCTGTTCGTGTGCTTCCGCAGACGTCTAACTCCAACAATTGGTATCAGAGCGCGTCGTCGCTTCATCTAGGGTGCCGTCGACACTCCTCCGTTTGTAGTCTCAGAATCGCACGAATTTTGGTGAGCATACTCAGCGTGTTTCGGCCTCCGAACGCACTATCGCCTCCGAACGCATTATCGCAGCGCTTGTGCAAGCTATTTCGTCTTTTTGTGCCAAAGGTATATACCAGTTTCTGTTCGCCAGTTTAAGCGTCTCAAAGTCTGCTATAGGTCTAGTAGAACTCGTGTGGGCAGTTCTGTTCAACTTTTTGAGATACAGTCAATTTTCTGCATCAAGGTATTTTAGTCACCGGCCATGGCTGAAAGCAGTGATGTATTCCGTATGTTGGCTGTTGAGGATAAGTTGGATGGTACCAACTACCCATTATGGGCTTATATGATGCGACATGTTTTGGTTGCAAAAGGATTGTGGAACATTCTGCAGGGTGTTGAAAGACGTCCTGCTACACCTGTAACGACAGGTACTACAAATACAAGTGTTGGAGCTGATCAAGATGGTGTCGAAGATGATATTCCGCAGATTCCTGTTTGTGCTGCTGTTTCTGTTGCACATACTACAGAGCAAATTCGTTGGGATGGCAGAGATGCCCAGTCACATGCATTGATAGCTTTGTCTGTCAAACGTGCCATTATTCCTCATATTCGCTCTTGCAGAATAGCTAGAGATGCTTGGGATACACTTACCACATTGTACCAAGCTAGGAATGAGGCTCGTGTTGCTTATCTCCGAAAACAATTGGAGAGTGAGCACATGAATGAAGATGATTCTATGGACAGTTTCCTAACGAAGATCAAAGATTTGAAGGAACAGTTGATTTTTGCTGATGAGGTTATACCAGATAGCTCACTTGTGCAGACCATTCTGAATGGTCTTCCTGATTCATATCAGAGTTTTGCTTCTACTCTTCGGTTGATGATGAAAGGCAATCCGAATGCCTTATCATTTGAGGAGTTAGTCTCTGTTCTGTTGCAGGAAGATTAGTCTAGGCAGAACAGGTCCATTATGCGTGTTGTAGATCAAGCTTTCCTGGCTAGTCAGAAGGGCAAAGGAAAATGGAGCTCTTCTACTAGTAAGCAGAAATCTGCAAATGCTGCACATTCGAAGAACCAAGATAAAGATGAGAAGAAATCAGAAAAGCAGAAATTGTTTTGCAAGTATTGTAAAGGGAATGATCATATCATAAAGAAATGTCCAAAACTGGCTGCAAAAGAGGCAAAGAAAAAGGAGGCTGGAATGGTTGTTGCAGAAGCCTCTACACCAAAAACAGAGTCTGCTTATCTTGTGCAGGAAGAAGAATGGGCGTTTACTACTGTTTGCAGTTTTGACCCATCTTCTCATGAGCAGTGCATGTCTGTAGTGGACTCAGATGTTTGGTACTTTGACAGTGGGGCAACCAAACATATTACCTCGCAGCGCAGTTTCTTCTCTTCACTCGAGCCTGCCCCTACAGGGAATACTGTCACATGCGCCAACAACTCCTCTTATCCTGTTATGGGAGTTGGCAAGATCATTCTGACTACTGCTGATGGTAGTTCTTTCACCTTGTCAGATGCTTTATTTGTGTCAGGAATCAAAAAGAACCTGTTATCAGTTTCTGCATTAGCCAAGATTGGTTTGGTTGTGAAATTTGTTGATGACAGGTGTACAGTTCATGATCTGTCAAATGGCGATGTGATTATTGCTTCTGGCATTTTATGTCGTGGGCTGTATAAGCTCATAGACTATGAAAGATCTGTTAATGATTTGGCATGTGCAGTTCATGATTCTCAGGCTATGTCAGATGCAAAGCTTTGGCATGCACGCTTTGGTCATCTGAATTTTGCTAGTTTGCTACCCCTGCAGAAATCTGATATGGTGTCTTCTTTGCCCAAGCTTGGACACCCGGAAAACATGTATGTGAAGGCTGTATTTTGGGAAAAATGCAGCGTTCCTCCTTTCCAAAAGATGGTTCAGTTCGGGCTATGCAGAAATTGCAGCTTGTACATAGTGATGTCTGTGGTCCTATGCACACACCCTCTTTTGGAAATTACCTTTACTTCGTGACTTTCATTGATGATTTTTCCAGGCATGCATGGCTATATCCATTGAAGGCAAAGTCCGAAGTGTTCATGTGCTTTAAACAGTTTTTGGTTTTGGCTGAAAATTTGTCAGCATGTAAAATGGGCACCCTCCGTTCTGATCAAGGGGGGGAATATATGTCTTCTGATTTTAATGCATTTCTGGCTGAACGTGGGATAAAACACCAGTGTACAGTGCCGTATACACCTCAACAGAATGGAGTTGCTGAATGAAAGAACAGGTCACTCATGGAGATAGGCGAGGTGCATGGTCAAAAGTTAGGCTTTACCACATAGTTTCTGGCTTGAGGCTGTCATGTGTGCAGCATATGTACTAAACAGGTGTCCCACTAAAGCGTTGCAGTCTATCACTCCATATGAGGCTTGGCATGACCGCAAGCCATCTGTTGCTCATCTGCGTGTTTTTGGTTGTTTGGCATATGCATTAGTGCCTGAACAACATCGTAGAAAATTGGATGATAAGACAGTAAAATGTATTTTTGTTGGGTACAGTTCTGAAAGTAAAGGCTATCGTCTGTATCATCCACAGACTAAACGCATTCTGGTTAGCCGTGATGTTGTCTTTGTGGAAGATGCTATTCAGCCATTGCTTTCATGTACTAAGGAGACATCTGTTAGCTCCAAAGACATGTATGATACGTTGATGCCTCTTTTTACAGGTGGACAGTCTAGTGCTAGTCCTAATGAGGCAACTTCTCAGCCTGCGCAAGTTTCATATGATGATGCAGATCATTCTATTTCTGATGTAGATTTACATGATGCACTTGTTGATGAGAGAGCTGATATTGAGCAGGCAAAAACTACGCCAAAATGGCTGGTGCAGACTTTGCGTGACAGCAAATTAGATGCACCTTTGTCATATCGTACTCGTTCAGGCTCTCATAGTGCCTCCTTTGCATCAGATTGCTATGCTATGGCTGCGTCTAGTCTCTATGATGAGAATGAGCCTGTTTCTTTTGATGAAGCACAGAATTCAGAAAATTGGATGGCTGCCATGCAATCTGAATATGATGCTATAATGAAGAATGGTACATGGTCTTTATGTGACTTGCCTCCTGGCAAGAAGGCCATTAGCACTAAGTGGGTATACAAGCTGAAGCGTAAACCTGATGGTACAGTTGACAGGTATAAGGCTAGGCTTGTTACAAAGGGTTATGCGCAGGAAAGAGGCATTGATTTTGATGAGACCTTTGCACCTACATGCCGTATGACTACTGTTCAGAGCATTTGTGCACTTGTAGCCCATCATGGTTGGAATGTACATCAGTTGGACATTAAAACAGCATTTCTGAATGGTGACTTGCATGAAGAAGTGTATGTTTTTCAGCCCCGTGGCTTTGTGCAGAAAGGGCATGAAAACCAGGTGTGCAGGTTAAAGAAGGCATTATATGGTTTAAAGCAAGCACCACGTGCTTGGTATGAGAAGATACTTGCCTATCTGGTTGCACATGGTTTTGTGAACAGTCCAACTGAAAGCACCTTATATGTTAAGCGTGCTAATGATGTGCTTCTGATCATTGTTGTCTATGTTGATGGCATGCTGCTCACTGGTCCTATTGAGAAGCATATTGTTGATTTCAAGGCTGATTTGCATGCCTCATTTGAGATGTCTGATTTGGGGCATTTGCATCACTATTTGGGCATTCAGTTTATGCAAGTTGATGGTGGAATGGCTTTGTGTCAAACGAAATATATTGACACATTATTGCAACGTTTTTTGCCTTGAAGATTGTAAGCCTATTGCCACTCCTATGGAGACAGGTTTACGATTGAGTCTTCATGATGCTGGAGATGCATTTGATGTTGTTCTCTATCAGCAAGCTGTTGGATGCTTGATTTACTTATGCATTACTCGGTCAGATATTCAGTTTGTTGTCTCACAGATGAGCAGGTTTATGCATTGCCCAGGAGTCACACATTGGAAGGCGGTTAAGCGCATCTTTCGCTACTTGAGTGGTACTCGGTTACTTGGATTGTTTTATCCCAAGGGGGGATCACTACCGCCAGATTTGCATGCTTTTTCTTACTCAAATTGGGCTGGTTGCTATGACACTCGTGTGTCCACCTGTGGTTTTTGCTTCATGCTTGGTAGCTCATGTATATCTTGGTTGAGCAAGAAGCAGCCTACTGTGGCCACTTCCAGTTGTGAGGCTGAGTATAGGGCAGCTTTCACAGCGACTGTTGAGTGTGTGTGGCTCAGACGCCTTATGGCTGATTTGGGTGTTGGCTAGTCTTCTGCCACCACCATCTTCACTGACAGTCAGAGCGCATTGGCAGTTGTGAGGAACCCTGTGTTCCATGCTCGCACTAAGCACATTGAGGTGCATTATCACTATGTCAGGGAGAGGTTCTCTGCTGGGGAGATCAGCTTGGCATATGTGCCCACGTAGGAGAACATTGCAGACCTTTTCACGAAGGCTCTGCCTAGGGAGAAGTTTGAAGCTTTCCGCAAAGCTTTGGACTTACTTCCTTTTGTGGAGTGATTTCCACATAGCTTGGCACTTCCTTATACATGAGTGCCAGCTCCTTGTTCACTGCATCACTCCCAGGGGGGATTTGTTGATATATTTAGGTAGTGATGTGTGTGAACACACTAGGACCGCCGGGGCACTTTTTTCCCTCTTTAGGAGGTTTTTTTCCCCCGGCTTGTATATACGCCTATTGCCCTAATGGGCTACTTATCTTTGTACATTCTCTAGTAATACATTCAGTATTGTGTGTTTGTGCTCCAAGCTTCTTCTTCTTCCTTGTGTTGTTCGCGTGCTTCCGCAGACGTCTAACTCCAACAGAGGAGCCACCTCTATGGAAGGAGCATCTAGAAGGGAAGGAGCAACCATGATGCACAAAGGAATACATGAAGAAAAATTGGAAGAAAGCATGACAACCATGATGATGTCAAAAGGAGATGCAAAGAGTGCACCCAAAGACAAACTCAAAGATGATCCAAAGACAAAGGAGGATCAAAGCAAAGCATGCAAGCCTAAAAGACATGACGCCATGAAGGTATAAAAGGAAAGAGACATACAAAGAGAAAGCTTATCCCTCATAATCTGGTATCTTAAATATCTTTTCAGATGATTCTCCAGTAGTTACTGGGAACATTTCTTGTGAACCTCAATTTTCTGCATAACTTGAGATGATAGGTACTCTATCTTTGAACAGTTAGTTTCCTCTTCATATGAACTCCGAATGGAGTCTTCTTTAGCTTGTTAGAAAGCATGAAGAGTCTATTGTGTGTGGAACAATTTTCAGAGCCATTGGATCTCTGAGTTGTGACTAAATCAGGTTTTAGCAAGCATGTGTCTTATAGGGTAGATTCTAGAAGACGTTCTCTAACTTTTGCTGCGTGTATTGGAGTGAAATTTCTCCATGGGACCGTGGGTGCACTTTTTCCCCTCGGCTTGTATATATGCCTATTTCCATAACGGGCTACTTATCTTTGTACATTCTAGTGGTAATACATTCAGTATTGTGTGTTGTGCTCCAAGCTTCTTCTTCTTCCTTGTGTTGTTGCGTGCTTTCGCAGACATCTAGCTCCAATAATTGGTATCAGAGTAGGTCGGCACTTCATCTAGGGTGTCTTCGACAGCTCTGTGGTTGCAGTCTCAGATTTGCATGAATTTTGGTGAGCATACTCAGGGTGTTTCAAAGTTCAAAACACCTTCGTTCTGTGGTGCCGAAATCACGATCTGAGATCGTTTCAGCCTCCGAACACACTATCGTAGTGCTTGTGTAGGCTATTTTGTCTTTTTGTGCCAAAGATATATACCAGTTTTGGTTCGCCAATATAGGCGTCTCGAAGTTTGCTACAAGTCTAGCAAAACTCGTTTGGGTAGTTCTATTCAACTTTTTCAGATACAGTCATTTTTTTGCATCAAGGTATTTTAGTCAGTGGCCATGGCTGAAAGCAGTGATGTATTCTGTATGTTGGTTGTTAAGCATAATTTGGATGGTACCAATTATCCATTGTGGGCTTATATGATGCGTCATGTATTGGTCGCAAAAGGACTGTGGAATATTGTGTAGGGTGTTGAAAAATGTCCTATTACACCTATGAACATAGGTATTGCAAATATGGGTATTGAAGATGACGCAGATAGTATCGAAGATGGTGATTTTCTACAGATTCTTGTTCGTGTTGTTGTTTTTGTTGCACCCATTGCAAAGCAAATTTGTTGGGATGGCAGAGATGCTCAATGACACATGCATTGATAGCTTGTCTATCAAACGTGCCATTATTCCTCACATTTGCTCTTGTAGAACAGCTAAGGATGCTTGGGATACACTTACCACATTATATCAGGCTAGGAATGAGGCTCGTGTTGCTTACCTCCAAAAATAGTTGGAGAGTGAGCACATGAATGAATGTGATTCTATGGACAGTTTTCAGACAAAGATCAAAGATTTGAAGGAAGAATTGATTTTTTGCAGATGAAGTCCTTCCTGATAGTTCACTTGTGCAGGCTGTTCTGAATGGTCTTCCCAACTCATATCAGAGTTTTGCTTCTACTCTTTGTTTGATGATGAAAGGAAATCCAAATGCCTTAACATTTGAAGAGTTAGTTTCTGTTTTGTTGCAACAAGACTAGTCTAGGCAGAACAGGTCTATTATGCATGTTGCAAATCAAGCTTTCCTAGCTAGTCAAAAGGGCAAAGGAAAATGCAGCTCTTCTATTAGTAAGCAGAAATCTGCAAATGTTTCACATTTGAAGAAGGAAGACAAAGATGAGAAGAAATCAGAAAAGCAGAAATTGTTTTGCAAATACTATAAAGAAATATCTCTTCTATTAGTAAGCAGAAATCTGCAAATGCTTCACATTCGAAGAGGCAGACAAAGATGAGAAGAAATCAGAAAAGCAGAAATTGTTTTGCAAATACTATAAAGCAAATGATCATGTCATTAGGACCTGTCCAAAACTGGTTGCTAAAGAGGCAAAGAAGAAAGAGGCCAGAATGGTTGTTGCAAAGGCCTCTACATTGAAAACAGAGTCTTCGAATCTTGTGCAAGATGAAGAATGGGCATTTACTATTGTTTGCAGTTTTGACCCATCTTCTCATGAGCAGTGCATGTCTGCAGTAGACTCGGATGTTTGGTACTTCAATACTCGAGCCTGCCCCTACAAGGAATACTATTGCATGTGCCAACAACTCCTCTCATCCTATTATGGGAGTTGGTAAGATCATTTTGACTACTACTAATGGTAGTTCTTTTACATTGTCAGATGCTTTATTTGTGCCAGGGATCAAGAAAAATCTATTATCAATTTTTGAATTAGCCAAGATTGGCTTGGTTGTCAAATTTGTTGATGACAGATGTATAATTCATGATCTGTCAAATGGCGACGTCATTATTGCTTCTGGCATTTTATGTCATGAGCTGTATAAGCTCATAGACTATGAAGATCTGTAAATGATTCAACATGTGCAGTACATGATTCTCAAGCTATGTCAGATGCAAAGCTTTGGCATGCATGTTTTGGTCATTTAAATTTTGCTAGTTTGCTATGCCTATAGAAATCTAAAATGGTGTCCTCTTTGTCCAAACCTGAGGCACCTGGTAAACATGTATGTGAAGGCTATATTTTGGGCAAAATGTAGCGTTCCTCATCTCCAAAAGATGGTTCAGTTTCGGCTACTCAGAAATTGCAGCTTGTTCATAGCGATGTCTGTGGTCCTATGTAGATACCCTCTTTTGGAAATTATCTTTACTTTGTGTCTTTCATTATGACTTTTCTAGGCATGCATGGGTATATCCATTGAAAGCAAAGTCCGAAGTGTTCATGTGCTTCAAACAGTTTCTGGTTTTGGCTGAAAATACGTCAGCATGTAAAAAGGGCACCCTCTGTTTTGATCGAGGGTGGGAATATATGTCTTCTGATTTTAATGCATTTCTGGCTGAACGTGGGATCAAACACCAGTGTACAGTGCCGTATACACCTCAACAGAATGGAGTTGCTGAACGGAAGAACAGGTTACTCATGGAGATGGCGAGGTGCATGGTCAAGAGTCAGGCTTTGCCACATGGTTTTTGGCTTGAGGTTGTTATGTGTGCAACATATGTACTTAATAGGTTTCCCACTAAAGCGCTACCTTCTATCACTCCATATGAGGCTTGGCATGGTCACAAGCCATCTGTAGATCATCTACGTGTTTTTCGTTGTTTGGCATATGCATTAGTGCCTGAACAACATCATAGAAAATTGGATGATAAAGCAGTAAAATGTATTTTTGTTGGGTACAGTTCTAAAAGCAAAGGCTATCATTTGTATCATCCACAGACTAAACGCATTCTGGTTAGCCGTGATGTTGTTTTTGTGGAAGATGTTATTCAACCCTTACTTTCATGTACTAAGGAGACATTTGTTAGCTCCAAAGACATGTATGATACTTTGCTGCCTCTTTTTATAGTGGACAATCTAATGCTAGTCCTAATGAGGCAACTTCTCAACCTTTGCAGGTTTCATGTGATGATGCAGATCATTCCATTTCTGATGCAAATTTACATGATGCACTTGTTGATGAGAGAGTTGATATTGAGCAGGCAAAAACTATGCCAAAGTGGAAGGTGCAGACTTTGCATGACAACAAATTAGATGCAGCTGTATCATATCGTACTCATTCAAGCTCTCATAGTGCCTCTTTTGCATCAGATTTCTATGCTATGGTTGCGTCTAGTCTTTGTGATGAGAATGAGTCTATTTTGTTTGATGAAGCACAAAATTCAAAAAATTGGATGGCTACTATGCAATCTGAATATGATGCTATAATGAAGAATGGTACTTGGTCTTTATGTGACTTGCTTCCTGGCAAGAAGGCCATTGACACTAAGTGGGTATACAAGCTTAAGCATAAGCCTGATGGAACAGTTGACAGGTATAAGGCTAGGCTTGTTGCAAAGGGTTATGCGCAGGAAAGAGGCATTGATTTTGATGAGACCTTTGCAACTACTTGCCGAATGACTATTGTTCATAGGAGCTATGCACTTGCAGCTCATCGTGGTTGGAATATACATTAGTTGGACATTCAAATTGCATTTCTGAATGGTGACTTGCATGAAGAAGTGTATGTTTTTCAGCCTTGAAAGGGCATAAAAAACTAGGTGTGCAGGTTAAAGAAGTTATGCATTGCCTAGGTGTCAAGCATTGGAAGGCGGTTAAGTGCATCTTTCGCTACTTGAGTGGTACCCAGCTACTTGGATTGTTTTATCCCAAGGGGGGATCACTACCACCAGATTTGCATGCTTTTTCTTAAAGTGATTGGGTTGGTTGCTATGACATTCATGTGTCCACCAGTGGTTTTTGCTTCATGCTTGGTAGCTCATGTATATCTTGGTTGAGCAAGAATCAGCCTATTGTGGCCACTTCTAGTTGTGAGGCTTAGTACAAGGCATCTTTCACAACAATTATTGAGTGTGTGTGGCTCAGATGCCTTATGGCTGATTTGGGTGTTGGTCAGTCTTTTGCCACCACCATCTTCACTGACAGTCAGAGTGCATTGGAGTTGTAAGGAACCTTGTGTTCCATGCTCGCACTAAGCACATTGAGATGCATTATCACTATGTCAGGGAGAGGTTCTCTGCTGGAGAGATCAGCTTGGCATATGTGCCCACACAGGAGAACATTGCAGACCTTTTCACGAAGGCTCTGCCTAGGGAGAAGTTTTAAGCTTTCCGCAAAGCTTTGGGCTTACTTCCATTTGTGGATTGATTCCACATAGCTTGGCACTTCCTTATACATGAGTGCGAGCTCCTTTTTCATTGCATCACTCCCAGGGGGATTTGTTGATATATTTAGGTGGTGATGTGTGTGAACACTCTAGGGCCGCTAGGGCACTTTTTTCCCTCTTTAGGAGGTTTTTTTCCCCCAGCTTGTATATACGCCTATTGCCCTAACATGCTACTTATCTTTGTACATTCTAGTGGTAATACATTCAGTATTGTGTGTTGTGCTCCAAACTTCTTCTTCTTCCTTGTGTTGTTGCGTGCTTTCATAGATGTCTAACTCCAACAAGCATCTCTACCATTCCATTGGAGTTGCTTTATAGTAGGTGCCGTAGAAACTACAACACGAATAGGAATCTAAAGATCATAATCTTCAATGCCATCCACATCACCTTCAATAACTGTATTTCCACGTGTACTAGGGTGTTTTTCAATAAATTTCATAACATTGCACAACCCTTTTGCTACCAATACATGACACATCATATATGCCCATAACAGGTAATTAGTGCCCTCAATAGCTAACATACGAAATACATCATTGCTTTCAGCCATGTCCACTAACTAAATACCCTGATGCAGAAAAATGATTGTATCTCAAAAAGTTGAACAAAACCACCAAGTTGAGATTTGCTAAACCTATAGTAGACTTGGAGATGCTTGTATTGGCGAACAATAGCCTATATATATTGGCACTAAAGGATGAAATTTCTTGCACAAGTGTTGTGATAGTGCATTTGGAGGCTGAAACGAGCTCATATCAAAATTTTGACACACAGAAGCGAAGCCATTTTGAACTCATATTCACCTTGAGTATGCCCACCAATTTTTATGCAATTTTGAGATTGTGATGAGAGGGATGTCGACGATGCCTTTGATGCAATGACCTGCTGTAATATGAATTGTTGGAGTTTGAGGTCTGCGAAAGCATGCAAACAACACAAGGAAGAAGAAGAAGAAGAAGCTTGGAGCACAACACACAATATTGAATGTATTACCAAGTGAATGTACAAAGTTATAGGCATATATACAAGCTGGGAGATAAAAACCTCCTGAAGAGGGAAAAAAATGCCCCGACAGTCCTAAGCATGTTCACACACATCACTAGCAAACTATATCAACATTTCTTGTTGGCCTTCTTGTTAATACCTTTGGAGATTCTTCTAGCTCTTTCCTCTTCTTTCATGTTACCCTCTTTTGTCGAGCAACTTGGTTGACTATAAAATCTTCCAATTCTTTGTAGCTCATCATAAGTTCTAGCTCTTCTTCCTCTTCCAGGACTGTATATATGAGTATAGTAAGTATTTTTTCACTTTCCAAAAACTTATTCTCCTTCCAGTGAGCCCTTGCTTCATAAGGTTACTTTAGTATATATCCAAACATATCTAGATTTCTTTGAGTTCCTTTATTCATAAATGCCATTATTACTGCCTTATGTGGCCATGTGTATCTAGTCATTTGAATAGAGAAAAACTATTGGTGGAAAAATCTAACTACAATGTTGACTTCCTTTGGAGTGAAATCTATAAATTTTTGAATGCTCTTATAAGCATTCGTGCCCTTCCTCACATCATTTGTGTTGTAGCTAACTTCTTCTTTCAGTTGAAGTGCTTTCCTAATCACCTATTGATTAATATGATTTACTCTATAGACTCCCTCAAAATCTATATATTACATTCAAGATACTCTTTTTGACCATTTTCATTCCATGTGTGCTTATCATTGACCCCATAGATTCTATGCACCTTGGTATATCAATCATCAGTATGGGAAGTTCCAAAAAACCTTTGATTCCCACTTCCTCCTAGATCTCCAAGATGTCTTCATTCTTGTTAAATTTCTAAATGTCCCTAGTTACTATTGAGAATTTGAATTTCCCTGATTTAATCAAGTCCACCTTGGCTAGGTGTTTCCTCGCTTCCTCTGAGGTTTCTCCAACATCCAAGAGCCAATGGCCTCTTGCTGGGGAGACCACTATTCCTTGTAGCATTTCTTGGGCCATCTGCATATATTTGCAATCATAATTGACATCAATTTTCATTTTCTGAAGCATATTTTCCTTCAAACTCAAAATTAGAAAAAAAATAATCACACAAAAATAAAAATATTATTTTAAATATATGCACATATGAAAAGTCTTCTTTGTTTTGAAAAGAAAAATACAACATCTTTTTGTGTGAAGGCTTTTTTCCTACCAATTAAGATTGTCAATATTACCTTAAATAAATCAAATCATATTTTCTATATATTTCTTAAAGAAAAATTCTAAAAATAAGTCCTATTGCGTGTGTGTATTTAAATGAATTTTTTTACAATTTATTATGATATATAATTACTTAAAAATTTTGGGATTTTTTTCTTTCTTTTACTATCTGCTTTTGATTTTTTCTCTACTAGACTATTTCCTTTTTCTCTTTCCTCCTATTTCTCCTTATATATGAGAATGGAGGGTTTGATTTGTATCTATTTCTAATATCCAATGATTAGCCAATGATTAATATCCAATGATAATGATATGCTCTTCCTTGCTTTCATGTGCAAAAAGACCTTTCTAATGCTCAAAAGACGAGTCAAGTGTTGAAGATTTTGCAATTGATTGATCTCCAAGGTGTCTTCATGATAAAAAACAAATAATAATTCATACATGAAGATTGTAAAGAAACACATAACTCAAATAATGGAACACACTTGACAAAAATAATATGAATGCAAAATTCAAAATTGAAGTAAAATATATACAATCATGCATCTGTTTGCCATTTCATTTTCTCTTTTATTTTCAAAATTCTTTCTTTTGCTTCTTGTTGTGCTTCTTTCTCAATTCTTTCTTATTCTTGTTGTTGATATATTTCAGTAGTGATGTGTGTCAACAAACTTAGGACCGCTGCAGTCACATTTTTTCAACTCTTTCAAAACCAAAGAATCACGATTTTCTCAATTGTCATGTTGTCCAAAATTCACCATTTTCTCACTCATTATCAAGTAAAAAAAGTCACAATTTCCTATATATATCCTAGATAAAAAATTCACGATTTCTTGATATTGTGATTGTTGGCTGTGTGTAGAAGTGCGAGAGCAACACAAGAAGCACACAAGGAGCACAAATGAAGCATGACACATGGAGAAGATGGATGGCCAGAATAGCTCTCTATTGATGATGAACATAACTGAAGTAAGAGTTGAATAATATCCCTAAGTACAAAGTAGCACCACATATGAGTGTATCATGTATGTGATAACATGGGGAAAAAAATCTATAGCCAACACTAGAGTAAAAAGTGCCCATGTATAGGGATGAGGTTCACATCAAAGCTACTCAAGGAACATATACATGTAATAGTGACTTCAAAAAATTGGGTGAAATATTAATCTTTTAATTTCTTTTTCCCTTTAATATTTCTCTCCAGCATATTGAATTCCCCTTTTGAGTACTTTAGTCAATAGATCATCTATTTTTTTGAAAAATGTTTCCTTATGCAAATAAGAGAAAACTCACGATTTTATGAGAGTTTGGGCTATCCAAAAGTTCGCAAATTTTTTCCATAGGCTTTTGAATTTTAATGTCTTCACATCTTCATTTGCAATCTCCCTCTTCTTTTCTCTCTCAACCTAATATCTTGTATTGCCTCTTTCTTGCATCAAGTTTTTTTAGGAACAATTTTTAAAGTTTTTTTCCATATTTTTTCTTTTTTATCATTAAGGAAAATCAAATACAAATTTAAAAGCAAAAGTGAGCTCTCAATCAATGATTTCAATAGTGTTTTAACTCCCACTCTCACCAATTCCACAATCTTCATCTTCCCACTCCCACTTTCTCATTCCTCTTAGAAGAGGTACAGAAAATCATAAAGCTTAAAATAATGAAGCAAATGATTATCAAATTGAGCATCAAAAGTACTCATACAGCCATGTTTTCTGCTTAATTGATTGATATTTTACAAAAGACTCATTGTCTTGCTTTCACAATCACAATTGAAAAGAGAATACTTGACTTTTCTCCCCTTTACATTGATTTCCACAACATAGATATCTGTCTTGTGGTATGATAAGTGAATTTTACTAGTTGTAATTTTGGCACCACCAATCTAAGTTATTAAAATCCCTAGCAATGGCACCAAAAAAGATGTTTCACTTATCCATTATTTAAACATCTGTCTGATTGTAGCACTAATGACCTGATTGAACAATTTAATGAATCATGAAACTCCTTCAAATTGACAATCAAAGGATGAGCTAACTCGATTGTTGCTTAGAGACTAATGCAATAACCACAAATCAATCATTCATACAAGAATCAAGTGAAAATTTACATGATATTGTCAAATATAAAGAAGATATGAAGTTAGAAAAACATGACTTTTTGAGAAGTTACACATGAAAACTTAAAATGGTCATAACTCAATGAGTATTGCACCGAAATTCCCAATTCAAGCATCTAATCCATGCTGTTTGTCATGCAAAGTCCAAATATTATATCAAAAGTTGCTTATCTTGAGTAAAAGTCAATGAGAAGTCTTTTCGAAATAGTCGGCTTTCTTCAATTCAACAAAAATTCCTCAAACAGACTCAGAAACTCATCAATGATCTCATATACAACTCCAAACTATTCTTCTTATGAAGATGCAACCAAAAATCACACATCAATCCACACAATGGATCACACAAAGGAACCACAATGAAGAACAAGACAATAACCAAAAGAGAAGCTCTCTATTCTACAGAATGAATGAATGCAAATGACATCAAGTCCCCCTAATCTTCTCTTCAATGACTTATATACTAGTTTTAGAATGAATTAATATCTTCTCAAGTTCTCAACTTCTATGCTTCTAAACTACTATCTATCATGATCTAATGACTCTCTAACTTTGCACATAGCTCTAGGGCAAGGAATACTCTTCTCAAGTTTTACAAAATTTAGAGCTTTCTATCTCTACCTTTTTAGGCTAATTACAAAGAAATGTGTCAAAATACAAAGTATTTGTATTGCTTCTTATTCTTTTTGATCTCTTCATTCAATAGATGCCCATGTTAGACTCAAGAAATGATAGGCAAGAGATGGTTGAACCACACCCTAAGAGGAAGGATTAGGAAGAAATCCTCAACCATGGCTTTTGGGGCAAGTGGTTAGCCCATCATACTCCTAGCTAGTAGATCATGAGTTCAAATCCCACAATTGATATCAGAGCTTAGGAAGTAGGCTTGGGCATGGTAGATGAAAGGTGTGTGTGTCGCTTTCAAAGGTGAGCCCAACAAAGATTAGAGTGTATCTTCCAATCTTAGGTCGGATTCAGACATGTCAGGTACCATTGGAAAGCTCTCGAAACAAGCTTTCCAATGAAAGCAGTAGATTGAGGATCCAAGATACATAGCATGGGTGAGAACAAGGTTCAATATACTGAGGTTGAGAACAAGGTGCTCAAGAGACCAAGGTTGCGAACAAGGCAAGTCTGTAGGCAAGTGGCCAAGAAGCGGAAAAGAAAGGTTCAAGAGACCAAGGTTGAGAACAAGAATGCTCAAGAGACTATGCAAGGGTGAAGACATCAATTCAAGGGGAGATCAAGGATTGATCATTGAGGACAATGATCTCTAGAAGGGGAAGAGAGTATTAGACTCAAGAAATAATAGACAGGAGATGGTTGAACCACACCCTAAGAGGAAGGATTAGGAAGTAATCCTCAACCATGGCTTTTGGGGCAAGTGGTTATCCCATCATACTTCTAGCCCGTAGGCCATGAGTCCAAATCCCACAGCCCATCATACATGTGATTATGATCATTTAAATTTTATACATTCTATGTATGAAATACATTGACACACACACACACACACACACACACACACACATATATATATATATATATATATATATATATATATATATATATTGTTTATTTATTTATTCGCATATCAATTATGTTTTAAAATTTTTATATGGTAGGATTTCATAATTTTGATAATTTTAGAGCGTTCATTAAATTAACTTATTTTGTTAAAGTTTAAATATAGGGCTAAAATTTACTAATGATTTTTATTCAAATTTACTTTTTTAATGTGATTTATTACTTTTAATGTATCATTCATGCATATATGTATGTATGTATGTATGTATGTATGCATATATGTATGCATGTCTGTACATACATATTTGTAGGTATGTATGTATGTATATATATATATATATATATATATATATATATATATATATATATATATATATATATATATATATATATATATGTATGTATGTATGTATGTATGTATGTATGTATGTATGTATGTATGTATGTATGTATGTATGTATGTATGTATGTATGTATGTATGTATGCATGCGTGTGTGTATGTACATAGGTATGTGTATTTGTGTGCAAATGCATGTACGTTTGTGTATATGTATGTATGTATAGATGTATATGTGTATGCATACATGTTCATATGCATGTCTGTATGTATATATGCATATCTATTGTTTGTGTATGTGTGTATATATGCATGTATATTGTTTGTGTATGTATGTATATATACATGTATGAATGAATGTATGTATGTACGCATGTATTTATGTATGAATGTATGTATGTAAGCATGTATGTGTTTATGTGTATGTATGCAGGTATATACGAATGAATGCATGTATATAAGTATGTATGCATCTAAGTATGTATTAATGTATGTATGTATGCAGGTATGTTTATGAATGTATGTATATATGTTTGTCTAGATGTATGTATGCATGTATTGCATGTTTATGTATATGTGTGTGTGTGTATATACGTGTATACACACATATATATGTGTGTGTATGCATGCTTGCAAATGTGTATGTATATATTTTTTTGTGTATATGTATGTTAATTTATAAACTTTGAAATTTACAATTATGTGCATGTAGTACCAAAGAAACAAACATGCCTATAGAAGACACATAGAAAAGATAAATGTTTGGTTAGAAAAAAACATTGAATCTTGATAATGGGAAATCCAATTCTTATTGTGTCTAGTGGTCATTTGACCTTTCACATGAAAACTAACGGTGACATTATGATGTGTAACTTGGAAAATAGAATGATGTTCATCAACATAATTGAGACATCTATGAACATCAAATCATATGGTAGATTTGATGAACTACTTTCACCAAATACATGAGATGCATAATACAATGCATTGCAAAAGGATGTAATTGATGAAGACAAAAAAAACTTTCGCCATGCCGCTTATCTAATTAAAAGTGTATATGATTAGTTTTTTTTTCTTTTGAATAAAAAAGATGTAGTGGAAGGATCTACTCATTTGCATTTGTCTCTAATTTCACTTCAATGCCAAACTTAGATGTGTTTTCTATGAGCTCTTCTTTGTTAAAAGTCAAGCTTCAAGCTAAAAATTCGTGGGGAATCTTTTATGGACATGTGGAGCAATCAAAGGAAGCCAAAAGCCACGAGATTCCATCAAGAAAAGTCACTCAACCACTCCCCAAGTCATCTCAACTAATTCCTCCAAGTTAGGAGGCTGATTTGGAAAGGTAGTTCCTAGATTTTAGGGGCACACCTCTCACTATAAAAGGAGCATGTATCCCGACTTCTTTTGGGCCATCTTCTTGGAGTTTTAGCTCATGTAAAGTGAGCACTAAGTACTGGAGTTGTGATAAGCAAGCCCCTTGCTTAAGCAACCCCCTTGCTTGCTTGTTTGTTTTCTTTTAGTAGGCATATCTATGTGTGTGCGCAGGCAGTGTTGCAACTCTCTACCCCTGAGTTGTTAGCATTGGTTCTCCCTCATATGGTATCCATTTGATGTAATTCTTGTCTCATTGGATAGCTATAAGAGTCTATTTAATGCTTACCAATTCTCTGGAGCATTCTCTGAGTAAGCTGGGAGCAACATTCATTTTAGTGAAGTTGTGTGATTGATATCTCTCTCTTTGTGTAGGCTCTGTTGGAAATATTTTGCTCTCTGTTGTAAGGGCTGGTTCTCCTTCTCTATGTATCCATTTGCTATGATTTTGGTGTCATTGGGTAGCTATTAGAGTCCTCTAAAGTTGACTTAGGTTTGAGATTCATTCTCTGTATAATCTCTCAGAAAAGTTTGCTGGAGTGAAGTGAGGTCTCTGCTTGACTAGCAGTTGTGAGCATTCAACTAGCTCATGTTGTAGACATTGTTTCTCTTTGTGTAAGCATCCATTTCAAGTGAAATTTGTTTTGTTGGAAAGCCCTTGGTGTCTACTACAGGTCTACAAAAGCTCACTGGAGTTCTCTGCATAAGCTCTGAGTAAGAGCATTTTTGGTGTGCAGAGGTCAAAGAAGGATACCTGTGGAGGTCATTCGCGCTTCATCGTTGCTTAGGGGTTGAGATACGTCCCCCATCAGTGGTATCAGAGCATTTGGGCATCTTGGAGGTATCACATACAAGCAAGAAGACCTCTTGGAGTTGGTGGTTGAAGAGTTGCATCAACAAAAGCTTCTTGGAGGTAGCTCACATCAAGGGGGAGCTATTCTACTCAAATTTGCAAGAGCACAAGGTGTCCATCTAAGGAAAGCTTTGGATTGAGGTAACCTCAAAGCCTCATTTTCATTTTACACACATTGGAGCATTAGCCAAGGGCTAGGTCAAGTATCAAAGACTAGATATGGGAGACTTCAACACTCAAATTGAAAAGCTAGACAAAGGTAACTATCAACCATGGAGATTTAGGGTCTCCAACTATCTTATGGGCAAGGGCCTTTGGGGGTTGATTAGTGGAAGTGAACCAAGACCTAGGTTGGATGAGAATCCAACCAATGACCAGAGAAGGGCCTTTAGGGAATGGAATGAAAGAGACAAGAGGGTTATCTTTATTCTTTCCCAACACATTAGCAATAGCATGATCGGCCATATCCAAGACCTGGATTCAAGCATGAAGGTATGGGAGACACTTGAAAGGCTTTATTCAACAAGCACCAAAGCAAGGAAGATCCAACTCAAGAATGAGCTCAACAACCTTAGGAAGAGCTCAGGGAGTAGCATAAATGACTACATACTTAAGGTCAAGGAGTTATCAGATGCATTGGGATCCATTGGAAGCCACGTAGACGATGACGATCTTGTGGCTTATACTCTCAATGGTTTGAGAGATGATGAGAAGTGGAAACCCTTTACCACTTCAGTTTATGTAAGGGATAATCTTCCCGATTTTGAGCAATTGGTTGCTCTCATGGTCACCGAAGAAATGAACATAGGTGGAAGTTCAACTAAAAGCAAAGATGCACAAGTTTTCTATGCAGGTAATCAAAGGGGCAAAGGAAGACAAGGACAAGGAAGGGGCAAAGGAAGGTTTGGAGGAAGGCAAGGCCACTCAAGAAATCAAGGACATGACCAAGGCACCTCATCACAAAGAGGGAGAGGAAGATCAAGAGGAAGAGGAGGACGACATCAACAAAACAGGAATCAAGATGGCGAAGGATGTTACATATGTGGCAAGTTTGGCCACTATGCTAGAGATTGCTACCAAGGAGGAAACCAAAGGAACTATAATCAAGGTTCTTCATACAAAGGCCAAGGTAATTATGCTTCTACAAGTTCAGAAAATGACAATCTCTTGATGATGCACATGAATGGGAATTCAAGCAAAGTAGATAACACTTGGTATATTGATAGTGGATGTAGCAACCATATGAGTTGCAATGCTTCTTGGTTTACTAATCTACATGTTCCCAAAGGTAAAGGACATGTAGAAACAGGTGATGATACAGCCCATGAGATCTCCCATGTTGGAGATGTAGCTTTGGATGACAAGGAGGAAGGAAGATGTCTCAAGGATGTCTTGCATGTACCTACCATCACAAAGAACTTGGTGTCCATTGGGCAAATGGTTGAAAGAGGCTATCAAGTAAGGTTCAACAAAGGTGGATGCTTTGTGGAGAACCCTAAGCAAGGTTACAAGGTCATAGCAAGAGGAAAGAAGCAAGGGAGACTCTTCACTTTGGAGGTAAATTCTCATTCTACTCAACATGTCTACTTCACATATGGAAACAAGAGGATTTCGGAGTTGGACTTGTGGCACAAGAGGATAGGTCACATCAACATACAAAGAATGAAGGAAATGCAATTCAAGAGGCTGGTTGAAGGTCTTCCCAACTTCCAAGGACAAGGTATGAAGCATTTATGTGAATCTTGTCAACTAGGGAAGCAAGCGAGACTTCCATTCAAGAAGAGTGGCTACATAAGCCAACATCCATTGGAGTTGATACATACAGATGTGTGGGGGCCAACGAAAGAGCAATCCATTGGAGGTAACACGTACTTTGTCACTTTTATAGATGATTGCACAAGGATGGTTTGGGTTTATTTCATCAAAAACAAATCAGATGTGTTTACATGTTTCAAAGCATTCAAGGCAATGGTAGAGAAGGAAACAGGTACATATATCAAGAAGCTAAGGTCCGATGGAGGGGGAGAATATTTCTCAAATGAGTTTTCTAATTTTTTAATGGATCAAGGCATCAAGAGGCAAGTAACATGCAGGTACACACCCCAACAAAATGGAGTAGCAGAGAGAAAGAATAGATACATTGCCGAGATCGCTAGAGCAATGCTTAATGAGATGAATGTACCTAACATGTTTTGGAGTGATGCAGCAAATACCGCCGTGTATCTAATGAATAGGGCTCCTACCTCAGGGATCCATGGCTTGACACCATATCAAGCCTATTATGGTAAGAAACCTGATCTTTCCCACTTGAAGATATTTGGATGTACTTGTTATGTACATGTGCCAAGTGAATTGAGGCACAAGCTACAACCAAAGGCAGAAAAGTGTGTGTTTCTAGGATATTCAAATGATCATAAAGGTTACAGGTGCTTCAACCCAAATACAAAGGACTTGAGGATATCAAGGGATGTAGCATTTGATGAGCTACTCCCTTGGTATAAGAAGTATGATTGTATGTAGGACTATGAAGAAGAAAAGCATGGACATGATGAAGAACAAATCGACCTAGAGCTAAGCGGCCCAAGGTGTTCCATCAATGAAGATAGTTCAAGCATGAACTCACCATGGAGGGGGAGATCTTCATCAAGCTATGAAGCACAATCAATCAACAAAGGCAAAGCAACATTGGTGGAGTTGGATGAAGAAGGTAATGAAGTTGAAGATGATGAAGGACACATGATGGAGAAAGAAGCCACGTCAAAGAAATAGATCAAGTTCCCAAGGCAAAGGAGGTTTATTCCTCCAAAAGGTGAAGAAAGGAAGTCTTCTAGAGTTAAGTATCCAACTCAAAGGTTTACTTATGATTCATACATGGCAACACATTATGCATATATGAACAAAGTAGTAGAAGATCATGAGCCCGATTGCTATGAAGATGCAAGCAGGTACACCGAATGGAAAGAGGCAATGCAAGAAGAGATCGACGCACTTGAGGAAAATCAAACATGGACTCTAGTGCCCAAGAAGGAGAACATGAAGGTAATAGGTAATAAGTGGGTGTATAAAGTAAAGAGGAATTCAGATGGATCTATTTCTAGGTTCAAAGCAAGATTGGTGGCCAAGGGTTTTGCACAAACCTATGGAGTGGACTTTGAAGAGACATTCAGCCCCGTGGCAAAGATGAGCACCATTAGGACACTCATTGCAATGGCTGCTAGCAAAGGATGGAAGCTCTTCCAATTGGATATCAAGAATGCCTTTCTCAATGGAGACTTGGAAGAAGAGGTATACATGGAGCAACCACTAGGTTTTGTTCATAAAGAGTTTCCACATCATGTTTGTAGGTTGAAGAAGGCACTTTATGGCCTAAAGCAAGCTCCAAGGGCTTGGAACCAAAGATTGGTCGACTATTTGATCAAATGTGGTTACAATCAATGCAAGGCGGATCCATCTCTCTTCATCAAACAAAGAGGAGAACTTGTGGTCTACATGTGTGTGTATGTAGATGATCTTATCATTACAGGTAATGATACAAAGGGCATTGAGGAGATCAAGGCAAAGCTTGGAAAGGAGTTTAGGATCTCTGATCTTGGAGATCTTAGGTATTTTCTTGGCATTGAAGTTGTATACAAAGAAGAAGGTATTATGCTCATACAAAGGAAGTATATTCTAGACCTACTTGAGAGGTTTGGGATGCTACATTGCAAGCCTATTTCAAATCCCATGGAAGTTAATGTAAAGTTAAGCTCCATTGATGGAGAGCCATTAGAGGATGTAACTTTGTATCGATCTATTGTAGGATCTTTCAATTATGCCACAATAACCAGGCCTGACATAGCATATGGAGTTGGAGTGTTATCACAATTTATGCATAGTCCAAGGACTACACACTTGCAAGCTGCAAGAAGAATGTTGCGATATCTCAAAGCCACTATAAATGAAGGATTGTTCTACTCATTTGATGATGATATGCAGGTCAAAGCTTATTCCGATGCCGATTGGGCTGGTTCGAAGGAAGATAGAAGGAGTACAAGTGGTTACCTAGTCATGCTAGGTAGCAAGATCATCTCATGGATTTCAAAGAAGCAACCCACGGTGGCATTATCTTCCACCGAGGCTGAGTATAGAGCTTTGGCTCAAGTCACATGTGAGCTAATGTGGATTAAGAAGTTATTTATGGAGCTTAATTTGCAGGTTGACACATATCCAATTTTTTGTGACAACATGAGTAGCATTCATCTAGCATCAAACCCTGTCTATCATGCTAGAACCAAGCATATTGAAGTGCACTATCACTTCATAAGGGAAAAGGTGATATCCAAGGAAGTTTCAGTACATCATATTGGTACTAAGGACCAAGTTGCGGACATGTTTACAAAGGCTTTGGATGGGATGAAGATTTCAAAATTCAAGCAATGCATCAACATGAAGGAGCTTGGATGAGGATGGAGAATTGAAGCTTGAGGGGGAGTGTTAAAAGTCAAGCTTCAAGCTAAAAATTCGTGGGGAATCTTTTATGGACATGTGGAGCAATCAAAGGAAGCCAAAAGCCACGAGATTCCATCAAGAAAAGTCACTCAACCACTCCCCAAGTCATCTCAACTAATTCCTCCAAGTTAGGAGGCTGATTTGGAAAGGTAGTTCCTAGATTTTAGGGGCACACCTCTCACTATAAAAGGAGCATGTATCCCGACTTCTTTTGGGCCATCTTCTTGGAGTTTTAGCTCATGTAAAGTGAGCACTAAGTACTGGAGTTGTGATAAGCAAGCCCCTTGCTTAAGCAACCCCCTTGCTTGCTTGTTTGTTTTCTTTTAGTAGGCATATCTATGTGTGTGCGCAGGCAGTGTTGCAACTCTCTACCCCTGAGTTGTTAGCATTGGTTCTCCCTCATATGGTATCCATTTGATGTAATTCTTGTCTCATTGGATAGCTATAAGAGTCTATTTAATGCTTACCAATTCTCTGGAGCATTCTCTGAGTAAGCTGGGAGCAACATTCATTTTAGTGAAGTTGTGTGATTGATATCTCTCTCTTTGTGTAGGCTCTGTTGGAAATATTTTGCTCTCTATTGTAAGGGCTGGTTCTCCTTCTCTATGTATCCATTTGCTATGATTTTGGTGTCATTGGGTAGCTATTAGAGTCCTCTAAAGTTGACTTAGGTTTGAGATTCATTCTCTGTATAATCTCTGAGAAAAGTTTGCTGGAGTGAAGTGAGGTCTCTGCTTGACTAGCAGTTGTGAGCATTCAACTAGCTCATGTTGTAGACATTGTTTCTCTTTGTGTAAGCATCCATTTCAAGTGAAATTTGTTTTGTTGGAAAGCCCTTGGTGTCTACTACAGGTCTACAAAAGCTCACTGGAGTTCTCTGCATAAGCTCTGAGTAAGAGCATTTTTGGTGTGCAGAGGTCAAAGAAGGATACCTGTGGAGGTCATTCGCGCTTCATCGTTGCTTAGGGGTTGAGATACTTCCCCCATCATTCTTCACATGTTTGAGAGTTTTTTTCACACCACCTTCTTAGTCATAACTCAAATTTTTCATACAATCCCTTTTAAAGTTTACCAAATCAGTTGCGTTTCTAAAGAAGAAACATATTTTGAATTGTTTTGACTTCCATTTTTTTTAAAAGGGGAGTTTGATCTTATGATCTACATTTCCCTAAGCTTTAACTAATCCGAAGTGCTACTATACACAACGAAGAGCATAATAGCTATGAGACACCTTGAATCCCGCACAAGCAAGGGTAGAACACCTAACACCTAGAAGGAATGTAGAGAGCCCAAAGGCCCGATAACGATAGGAACTTTTGGAAAGGACGATCTTAGGTGTAGAAAAGGAGATTGGTTTCAACTTACGAAGCACTAACACAATATATACGTACATAGCCCATGCTATCATTGACAAAGTCTACCAAAAATACATGAAGATCAACAAAAGACACCATTTCATCATGCCACAAGGATGAGGACATGTTCAACGAGTGCCACCGATAAAGATTGAACAGTCACTCCACCCAAGAGAAAACAAAGGACCACCAACCAATTGATTTTTTTTTTTTTTTTTTTTAATGGAGGTTCAGCCGAAGCCTACTCCCCCGGACTTTAACTTTGAAATTGTAAATGTACAAGTGAATGGGCATAGCACCTGCGGGACCCCCCGTATCCCACAAAGCAGGGGTTAGACAAGGTTACAACTGAAAGAGACATGGTTACAATTGGGTTTAACTGGCCTAAGCCATAACATGTCCAGCCGGGGACTTGAACCCTGAACCTCCACCTAAAGAGGCCAAAGCTCAACCAACTGTCCTACGGGATGTAGACCCAACCAATTGAATTGAACGGCTCATGTTTTACCTTTCTTAAAAGCTCATGAAGAAGCCTTTTGCTGTACCCATTTACAAATTGTTTCACCTTTCATAGAGTCCACTAGGAAGCCGGGTTATGTTTAGATTGCAAACCATAAAGACATCGATTTAGTACACGCCCATCGTTGTGGCGCCCCAATTGCATGCTTTACAAGCACACTCCGAACACGAGATCGATCTGTTGAAACTTATCGGACTCATTCCACGCTCGATATTCCGCAACCAGACTACATATCCGCAATAATAAACGAGCTTGGAGCAGGCTTCGAGGTGCGCTGTCTTCTCTGTTCCCTCAACGGAACGAGCTTTCCCACTCTTTTGAAGCGATCGCACGATCCGATTCCTCGTGGATGGAATTCGTGTAGGTTTTTGCCTTTCTGCTGAGGGTATGAAGGATGCGCTTGTGCTTTCAGCCTTGCAACTCTGAAGTCTCGCAAATTCTACGGTTTGAGTGTGCTTGTCTCAGGATGACTGAGATGCTGCTCGAGTATCAGCATTCATTATTGAAAGCTCTACGTTCGTAACATAAGCCATTGCAGTTTACTTGTTGTATAACACGTCTGGTGCGAATGGAGTTATTGTTTTTGTCTTAGCCACGTTTCCTTATGTGAATCTCAACAAAGACATCCACTATTGTCCAGCATTGAGCTAACTATTCTAAGTATGCACGCACAGTTATGGCGTCGCTAGAAAGTCTGTCTTTTTCTGTGTTTCTTTGCTTGGTCAAGCTGTTAAGACTATACCTTTTTGTTGCAGAATCAAGTTTTTGTAATATTTCTAGATCACAAACGGTAAATTGACGCATACAGAAATAAAAATGTTGTGGCGGCATCTTCTAAAAAATGTAAGTATAACACGCTTAAAGCTTGTAGGATACTTATTATTGTTTTTTCTCTGGGTAATATTATTTTATTTTTATTCTTATTTTTTAATGCTCTAAGACGTGGGTCCATTCGCATATGTTAAGACATATGTCTATCATAGCTTTGGTGGCTTATATTTGGCTATTTGACAGTAGATTGTGAATACTAGTAACTACTGCTTGTGAATACAAGTAAATACTGCTGTCTATTTAGTTATTTGACAGTAGATTGTAGTAATTACTGCTCTCTATGTGCTTGAATTTCTGCGTCTCTCTCTGATGCTTGAATTTACATTTGTCCATGCTCTGAGTTTGTTGTCTGAGCTGTTGAATGTTATGCAACTTTGATGATAATTCTTATTACAGAGGACATTGCATTTTCAGTCATGGAAATGCTTGTTAAACATCACAAAATATGCATGGTCTGGTTTATAATTCTTGCATGTGATATTGATATTTATGGATTTATGACTGCTCTAATTTTATTTAATTTTCAAACTCAAAAGCGAGGACAGCTCAATCAAGGGAAAATTGCAGCCTCAGGATACCTTCAAGTTTTCAAGTGTCAGTATCAAGGTATGCTCTATGAAGCACGAGATAAATCATCTTCTTTACTTTTT
>CM035414.1:81152082-81154582 GCA_020310875.1 Ceratopteris richardii
AATTTGATGAGAATTATTATATCAGAGTTTCTAAAGGCTTAGACAAGGTCAATTTGAGTTTCAATCTCCCTTATATTCTCCACAATGTGCACATTTACCTATAGTATATGATGGTACTCACATCCTATCTTATACAAAAGAGGGGGAAAATGCTACAAGAGCCATCACACCAAAGTTGTTGAAGGCTAGCCAAGGTTGATTTGAGTTTCATCTTTCAATATGTTCTCCAGAATGTGCACATTGTTGCCTTCCTTTGCATACAACATTTTTGGACAGCATCATTTGCTATAATCTTACACGGTTTGATTTGGTAACAATCTTTTACTAGGTGGTTGATTTTGTTACAATGATCACACTTGTGTTTCTTTTGATGTTACAATGAGCGTATTTGTGTTCAAATTGTCATTGATATTTTATCTCTTATTTATATTGTTGTAGTGAATTAATCACATCATCAATCAACTTAATTAGGAATAAGATCTTGCTCTTTCAAGATTGCAACTTTTCATTTGTGGTGGGGTGAGTTTGGGGTTCGCCTAGATCCACCTTGGTGTATATATGTTGTGATTGTTTGCCCATAGGTTTTCATTATCAAGTAGGATTTATTGCCAAATAGGATTTATCATCTATCGAGACATGATAAATCCTCTTGAGTCCTTTGAAACAATGGCCAATGAATATATTTGCTTATAAGTGTGCATGGTTGTCGTTAAGAAGAGTGAGTAACATGCGTTGTGTCTCTTCATCCTTTTCAATGTAATATGGTTTCCACCTAGGTCTGTTTCCTTAAAGTAATTTTGTAATTGATTGCAACTCCTTAATCATTAAGTATGGCTTGCCCTTGGTTTACTAGATATGAAATACTTGATCACCAAATTTATTGAGGACTTTCTTTTAGTGCTAATAGGTACTGCAAGTGGTTTTATGAAGGGGGGGTTTTCTTGTGAGCTTCTATAACTTTTGTCTTGGTATGTTATTCTTCTTAAAACCCCCAAAGAAGGCTGATTCGACCATTTTACATTTAGACTAGCAGCTCGGGTTTTGACTAAGAGTTGACCAGGTTTGACTGGGATTGAAATTTGGCCTTTTAGGCACAAAGCTTTGTATGTCTACAACGAGCTCTGAGCTTTTTGGCTGCAGGAACATCATGTGCACGTTTATGATTTTAGTTTTATGAGCAATAAGTTCTTCATTTATTTTGTCAAACACTTTACAAATTGCACACTTCTATCTCTTTTATCCTAAGTGAACAATTTCTAACTTCTCCATGTAAAGTAATACAAATTTTTCGTGCAAAAGAAAACAAATTAGTACATGAATCACGAGAAAAAAAACTTTGCAAAAATGTAGAAATGAAGGTTTTTATGCTTATTCGATGACAAAGTCCAAGGAATGAATTAAAAAAGGAAAATAAACAAAAAGTTAGTTGAAAAGAGGTCTCAAATGTTGAGAGGTTATGACGAAAAGGTTTAGAGAAGTTGTTCAAAGTGGGTATAAGAAAGAAACAAAAATTCTTATCTAAGAGAAGTGAGAAGGGATTTTGTTTTTTAAGGGATTGTCTTGGTTGATGAAAACCTAGCATGCAAAAACAAAGTTTCGAACGATTCACCTATTAGATAATCTTCTTCTTCTTGGCAACTTTTCATAGAACCCTTGCATGTTTCGATACCTTTATGTGGAGATGGTACCCCCTCCCTCCCCTCTCCACGATTCAAATTTTATCTCACTATTTTTCTCGATTCCCACGTGTACTTTCTCCCTTCCTCTCATCGACTAAGCTCTATGTAACGACTTGAAAACCAAAGGGCATCTAGATGGGGGACTCTAGTTAAGTGCCTGATCACGTGAGAAACGACCAATGGCCTCGTTTGTGAGACATTCCTTGCATGAGGCACTTGGACACTTGATCCTTTGGCAAAATCGCGTGGGACACAAATTTGTTGGGGGTGGCTTCTTGCTTGGTTGTAGGTTTTTAGGTTCAAGGGTCAGCCTGTACTGACTCTGTCCCTGGAGGTGAGTTTGATGTCCTCTATTCTGATGTTTGTGAATATGGTGTGTGTCTTGACTTGTTAAGGAGGGAGGATCTAACGTTTGTAGTAGCGCAACTCTCTGCTCATGTGGAGAAGGAAAGGCCATGTGCACAAACCTAGGGACTAATGGACTATCAAGGCGATTGATATGCTTCTCATCCTCTAGCATGGGATGGTATGGGACACTTCTAGGAAGAGGAAGGAGCAAGGGAAGCACATGCAATCTGGTTCAAGAACCAAGGTAAGTCTTCCATCTTTTGTGTGTTTCCCATGTAGGTAGGTGGCTCTATGAGTTACTCTCTCCAATCACACCTTGGAAGCCATCATTGCCTCTTCCCTTCTACTATAGGGAAAGAGAGAGGGCGTCATGGGCTTCCCTTGTGTGGTTGGTAGAGAAAGTGGGGCTGCATGGGCTGACCTTTTGTGTGGTTGGTAGAGAAAGGGGGGCCGCATGGGAGCAACCACCCCAA